>JAUZST010064370.1:35000-49190 GCA_034779995.1 Parotocinclus haroldoi | reverse complement strand
CATAAACTTATAAAAATATATAGTAGAATTTGATGTAGGTAAGTCCATAAACTTATTTTAAAAAATGTGTTAAATATTCAAGTGCATTTTCAGGTTTTAATTAAGTGCTGAGTAAAGAGGTCTTTAGTTGTTGTCTGAATACAACAGGAGACTCGGACATTCAGAGTTCATATCACCAATAGTTAGAGGGAATAGAAATTAAGAGCAGATGTCTATCATTGATGCTAAAGGTCGCTATCGGTTGTGCGCTCAATTGCTCTTTAACTCCCATTTGAAATGGAGACTAGTCTTTCTTGGTTGATGTGTTTAGATGCGCTGTTTGTGTATGGCCTTCTATCAGTTGTACTGCTCACATAAATTAGGGGATAGTTCTTTTTTAACTATTTATAACTGTTGAAATATTTATGCTGTCATTTCTAATTCTTGCACAGGGAAAAAAACGGAAATTAGAATCGGTCAAGAATTAATGGCACATTCTCTGCATCACTTGTGCATTTTTTTTGTGCTTATTTATCCCTGAATGAATGGTGAACATGGTTAGGTCAAACAGAACCATCTAAATGTGTTTTAAAAGCCGATCTTGTCACTGCTTCATTAAAGAAATCTAGGATGTTCTCCACAAGGCAAAGGTCGGCCCAGATATCATCTGTAAGTTCCCCTTTCTTACTTATTCTCTAATCAAAACCCCAGTTTTAAACATCCCAGGGTCAAACTGAACCAACCTAACTATGTCTCAAAACCGACTTTGTCAATGTACTGGAAAAGTAATCTGGGATATTTGTCATAAGGGAATCCACTGACCGTGTCTCCAAGCACAAAGCAATCCACTTAACTGCAACTCGATCAGCTTCAAACGTGTTTAACATCCAGAGGTTAATTGAAATCAACCTAGCCATGTCTAAAGGAATTGATTTCGTCAACACAAAGTCATTGGGCCTGTTCTTAGGATATAAACCCGTACTCTTCCCACGCATCACCTGTTATATCTTCTCCTTTCTCTCTGAACTAATGTAGAGTTATAGACATGTTTATTATCCCAAGATCACACTTTACCATGTCTCAGAAGACTATAAGGGTGCCTGATCACTCCACTATAACAGGAGTCTGGAATAGCCTATTCTTCACAACACTCACACATCACCTTTTAAGTTTTCCGATACATTTTAAGCTCTCAACCTGAGGTCAAACTGATCCCAACTAACTATACTGTTCACAAAAATGGAATATGATAATGAAATATCCCCTAATGTTTGTAAGCAGTGTATGACTCTGTGACATGTCCTTGCACCACAAAGGTTATTTAGGGTATTATTTCACAATGCAACGCTCTGGCCATAAATCATTGTATGAGCGTATCTTTGTCCTCTTACCTCTCAACTAAGGACCATGTTTTAAATCCACTGAGCACATCTTTAGCAAGCCGAGGTAAACATGGCCAAATGAAGCATGTTTAGAAACCAAACTTTTTAAATGGCTTTGCTTTTGGAAACTGAATGCACACACATTCGTACAGACCTCTAACATGGTAGGAACACACAAATTCAACAGAAATTTCTCAGCCCTTGTTATTTAAAAATGCTACTTTGAAATGCTTGCTTAATAAGACAGAGAACACGAGAGCTATTTGAGACACTGGGAAAGTCTCACCTGATAGAGTATGATGATGTAAACCTACAATCTAAAATCTAAAAATCACTATTAAGATGCTTTTTTATATCTTTGTGGATTTATGCTGGTGAGTGAGGAATTCTGAATGCAGTTCAATCCTTTGTTCTCTTAGTCTTCAGTCCACTACATGGCATTTAAATTCAGAGCAGATTATTAAATGCTGTTTATCTCACCCTTCCCGAATGAGGTTTTTCAAATTTTTCTCTCGAATGAGAAAACTGTCAACCCTAAATGATTTCAACCTGCTGCTGAAATGAACCAAACATGATAGGAAACATGTGGCCCCCAGTTACCTTAGGAAAACACAATAAATACGGAGGTGTAACAGCTAGAACACACAATTATAACAATAACGACATCAACTATGGCACTCTTGTACTCTCTTTATTCACAAACAGTAATAATCTACCCAGAGATAGCTACCGTTCTAGTAGTAATAAGCTATCTTATAATAAGAGATTCATTTTATCATATCATTTTTAACCCACCTGGTTGGTTCAAGGCTTTAGCAACTGCAGCCCTGCATTTCTTTTCATCTGCGCAGTTGTGGTAGTTCTTGGAATTTACGCTTTACAGGCACTGGTACTCCTGCCACAATTCAATTAACTTCTCTTCAATGGCAGAGGATCATTGCATGTATGAATGACACGTTGCATGAGCATGACAAGTAAATACAACTTCTGTTGTTCGTTTTGCTCGATTGATGAATATTTGCTGGAAACTCTGAAACCAAAAATCGATTGTCTCTCCAACTGTTGACGCAAAGTTGTGTAAAATCTGGAGACTAGGGACAGCCAGCATACACTCAGCCAGACTGAGATTTGAGGCAAAATCCCGCAGTATAGCTCCAGCATAAGCTTAGTTTGTTAATGCGTAATGTTTTCGATTGTTTCCACTCTACCGGAGTGGCTGAACATCTACCTGATAGTCCCCTTTTTTTCTGTCTAGTCTGATGTTTTTTTTTCTTTTTTCGGTGGCTGATATTTGGGTGCATCTCTGATATAGTATAGTGAATACACATTACTATTCTATACTGCTCACAAAAATTGTTATAAAATACTTCAAAATGAAATATCCTGTAATGGAATATCCCCAAATATTTGTGAGCAGTATATTATTGAGTACTTGGGTGCAGGTGAAATGACAGGAAACACCAATCTAAATAATACTGCAACGAAACACCTCCAGACCAACCATGTGCCTGTTGTTCAACATTTAAGAGCCACTGACTTAGGATATAAAACCAGTATTGTACAAAACTCCTGAACATGTGCAGCATACTGGCTAAGGCAAAACTGAAACGTTGTTCAATCTGCAGGGATGCATTGTTGGCAAGTTGTGACATAATTATTTAATATTACTAATAGTTCTTAGTACTTGACAGTTATGTCTTGAGTATAAAAATGACACAGAAAATAGAATCAGAATCATATAATAATAAATGCAGACAGGAGTAGTAAAGGGTTTGAATGCCTCATTGAAGTCCATTAAAATATTTCCTTTGTTTGTAAAGTGCTCATAAAATACATTTAAGCATACGTTCCCAGAATAACATTAACCCTGTTAGTATTAGAGGGTAACCGTTCTGTAGACGTGCACCTAGCAAGACTTAGCAAGCAGTAGCATTGTGTAACAGCTGAATGCATTTGTAGAATTTCACTTTTGACTTGTGATGTCATAACCAGTCATGGAGCAGGAATGCTTAAGCTCTGTCATGCATAGTTGTTAATCATCTGCAATACTGTATAACCATATTTAGGTTAGTAAACTGCAGTGTTTACCTGCTTTTTGTAGTGTTTCTTGATAAACTGAAGACAGTGCTGGCCCAATAGTTAAGACTTTGACCTGCTAAATTGGAGGTTGTGGCTCTGCAATGCCTCGGACACACTACATAATCAAGAGTCATCAAAGAGCTGTACTTTTCACACTACACTGCTTGCTTTCTCCAAACGGTAGTCTTTTTAGTCGTTGTGGTTTGCACACTACATGGTAACATGGGAGTCACAATCTAGTAGACAATCTCCAGGAGTGAGGTCATTAGCCTTAAACTTAATTCTAAGTCGCTGTGGATAAAAGGGTCTGCTAGCCTTGGTTTAATGGTTAAATTGTTTTACAAGTTAAAATGGTTGGACTACACTGAATTTGAGTTTCTTTTTACGGTTGCTTTTTATCAGGTGTGTTTTTTAAGTGGGAGAGCAATTAATCTGTACAATCAGAGTACATTACGGTAATGAACTGTTTAACGTAATTATCTGATCAATATGCGTTTGCTTTAACAAACAGAGTTGTATTTATTATATGTTTAAAAATGTGGCTATGAAATGATGTGATGGCTATAAAGCTATTCGGTTCGAGAGCCGGTTCACTCTGTAGATCCATCAGCTAAAATTTATGTAAAGTGTATGTTTGTCATCCGTGTGTAGCTACTTTTTTGGTTATGTGCTTGCTTGCTCGTTAGTTTGTATGGACAAAAACTCTTCTAACTCTAACCTATAACTAAATAATAATAATAATAATAGGTATTACAAATCAAGCTAGCCTTCTACCAATGACTTAAGTTAAAAATAACTGAATGAACTGGAGACAAAATGCAGACATTATCAGCCTCAAGCTCTACTTTGTTAGATTTAATTTCTACACAAGGTTCATCCTCACTGAGATGGAGTTGCCTTGCATTCTGAAAAGGTTTATATTACTTTAAAAGACAGCAATCTGCGAGAAACTGTTAAAGGCAGCCCAGCAATTAACTTATTTCACCATCTGTGATCTAACAACCATGCAGAATATGAAGATTATGATCAACTTTGTGAGGCGTCTGTCCAAGCCTAAACCATCCAAGGTATCAGCACAAAAACACATTCAGCAAACTTGTATTGTATATTAACCATAGACTAGACTGGTTGTAGAAAGGCTACAAGGCAAAAAATTTAATTTGTCTGCGGTCGTGATAAATGGATATTCTGATAAATATTGTGTACCATGAAAGTGTCTTTAATATCATGATTTGATATTTTTATCATGCAGTAAGTAGTATACTTTTGTATACAGTATAGATAGCAAAGCTACAGACACCATTTCCTAATGTGAATGATATGGTTCCCATAGCTGTGGTGGAGCTCAGTGGGGTTAAATTTGTACATGCCAATATTTTTTTTTTCTCATACTTGTTAGGGATCCTGCTTTTACATTAAAACTAAGATGTGAACCTTTTCATAAAACATTTAGTTTATAATTTGTTTATAATTCCAGTTCCAGTTAAGAACAGCGAGTTATACTGGTCAAAACAAAGTTTTCATCTTCTCATATTTGGGCCACTCTGCCTGAATGTTCTCTCATTTCTTTGTTTTTAATCACTCAGTAGTGCCGCTTTATTGAGCATTACATTTTATAGTGCATTTTCTCCACTATTTTAGAATTTGCCCTTGTACGTGCAGATCTCATCCGATTACCTTAAAATAGTATTCATCTGCCTGAACAATCGCTAGGATAACAGTGAACTCAAAGCAAGAAAAACAAAAACAGTGTGATCTACGTTGTGAAATGTCAGATTAATGACCTTATTTGGTTTAGGTATGTAGACATTAACATGTGAGATAGATATCAAGATATATTTTTAAATAAATAAAATGTTATTACATCAGGGTTCTTAAGGGAAAAGCTAATGTTAGTTACTTGGAGGAGCATTCCATTGTAGTTTGCTCTGGACAGTACAGTGTTCATTGTACTGGACTCCCCTCTGCCACTTATACAGGAAAAGCCACATGTCTGAGTTGCCTTAGACACAGGTGAAAATCCAGTCAGTTATTGAAGTGAAAATCCTTGGTAACAAGGACTTTCAGTTATGCTATTCCTTTGTGTGTTCTCGTCTTGTATAGCCATTGTATGCCAGCCTTGAAGCAACCCTTAATGTGTGTGTCAGCTGCTCTCCATGGTTCTGAATATATCCCTGGCTACACACTATGCTGCTGGACTAATATTGTTTTTCTATTTAGTTAAATAACCAAATTACGTGTTGTATTTGTGTAAAAAATGTGCTTAATGTTTTAGGCTTAGTGGTGTAGGTTGAGATTGATGGTTGTAGGAATAAGATTGTAAAACTTGATAAGGGGTGTATATTGGATAGGACTTCACAAGACGATACACCTCATTTAAAACGTGTTTTTTTTCCATCCTTCAAAAAAATCGATATTTGAGCTGAAACCTTTTCTAGTATATTGACAGAAATAAATTTTGGCACATATTGCTGTATTGATTTTTTATTTTTTTTTTTAGTGTGGCACTTGCACGTGCAAGAGTGATGGGTTTTGCATGCATTTTTCCTAGAACCGTTGATTTGATTACACTATTTATTGGCACTGGGTTTGCGTGGTAGCGCATTTGCCTTACAGTGAGAAGGTTCTGGGTTTCATCTCAGGTGGAACCGTTTAGATCTAGTCTGCATGTCCTCTCCGCGTGAGTTTACTCTGAGTTAAACTGAAAACAAAAAACAGTTTAGCACGTTTGGAATTTGTAGCAAAACACTACAACATTCAGTATACAGAATCTTGCTTGTATATTTTTATGTGTTTTTTTACACTGAACCTTTTTGTAGGCTACCAAACATATGATGTATGTGCACACATAAGGTCTTCGTACTACAAATGGCTGAATTGTAAAATCTAAAGCTATAAAATTACTAGCAGTTTGGGTGCCAAAAGAGTCAAAAACAAGCCAGATTCTGTGTTGCTACTTATGAACTGCTGCTGCTTTCTGGATCTGATTTGCACAACATCATATTAAGCTATATAGGCTATAATGTCATCGTTTTGCAAACTCATTCGGGTTTTACCCCGAACATTGCCAAAGCCATTTTTACCAGACTATAGCCCCGGTTATATGTTATTATATCTAATGTTACATCCAATATGTACCATGTAAATCCTTATATTCTTTTTCACATAGCAGTCATAACCAGCATAGGTTTGTGTGTGCAACTTTGTCAGCTTCTCTTCCCCATTCTGATGCTAGGTTTGAACTTTGAGTAGGTCGCCTCAGCCATGTCTGCTTGCCTATATACATGGAGGCTGCCACCATGTGATTGGCTGATTAGATTGTGGTGTACCTAATAGTGCTTGGTGAATGTTTGTGCACCATAAACATGGCCTTATTGTCTTTTCATCTCTGATCTCTCTTTTTCAGCTGTCTGGGGAACCTACAACAAAATCAGGTAAATATTTCCTTTCAAGAATTCCTCACTACTCAGAAGTCATTTAATTCAGTGCTAACTTTGGCTGTTTGTTTTTTAATGTGGAGATGGAAACGGAAACTGTCTAACTGCGTACACGTTAATTCATACAATTTGTATAGCATGAAATTAATTAGAGAAGAACGTCTGCATGTCCTTGTCCGTTTCCTACCACAGTCCAGAGACATGCATGCTAGATTAATTGATTACTACACGTATACATACTCGCACTCATAAATTTACATACCCTGGCAGAATTTGTCATTTTTTGGTCGTATTTCTGAGAATATGAACGATAATACAAAAACCTGTTCTGTTATTTATGATTAGTGGTTGAATGAAGCCATTTATTATTGAACGACTGTGTTTGCCCTTTTGAGATCAGAATGACACCAGAAACTACCCAAATCCCCCTGATAAAAAAAAGTAAATAACGTGTATTAAATATCGGGATTGGTTTGAATTACTTATAAAAACAACCTATTAAAAGTTTCCACTTTGTGTGCCTGAGCACTGACATTTGTCTTGAAAACATATTATGGCCAACAAATAATTACAACAATTAATAATAATGAACAATAATGATTTTATGTAGTTAATTTTAATTAATCAAATAGTGGGGACCTAACCGGCAGCACAGGGCACAGAGGATTATGAGAACTTGAAGCTACCTGAAGGTCTCATCTGAATGTTCACATCATTGTCTTTTGTACTTCAGTAAAGCTCCCATGTGCGTCGTGAAGAAGGTCTTGTTTGTCCTTGTGTTCATGCGGCTTCACACTGTCTGCTTCCTTACACACAGGTCCATCCAGGAGCATGGTGAGATGAAGATAGAGCAGACGATAGATGAGGTTGGCAGCTTTTTCTTTTCTTTTTCATTGTTTCAGCGATGGTATGATGAGCATATACAATTGTTACTCAGTCTCTTTATTATGGTCAAATCAGACCATTCAGATGATTTGTATGCAGCAGTGAAAAAGACAAAACAGTTTGATCTACAGTCTGATGATGCTTGATTAGCCTAGTTTTGTTGTTAGGGTGGAAAAGGTAAAAGAAAATAAGCACTTGTTAAAAAGTCGAACAGGGTGAAAAGTCTGTGTTCTAAAGTTTGACGATCAGTGGAAAAGAGTAATATGGAGTGATTAATCTATAAATTATATCATTATGTCATTGCTAAAACAACAAATGTAATGGTGGCCTAAGGATTTTGAACAGTACTGTATAGGGGCAAAAGTCTGTGGCCATCCTTTCTGTCGCACATTGCTATGTATGTATGATTTTTTTAAAGAGTCACATCATCGGATCGTCATTATCTTTCATGACCAAGCTCACTTCTAAAATGTAATGTTACTAGAATGATGCCAAATTAGGCTATTTATTTAATTAGCCGCTGATGTGATGGTAAATAAATAAATTAACATACAGGTACATACATGCATACATTAGGTCTTTTTATTAGAAGGGACATTTGCAAGCTCTTATCTCTTATTTGCCATGTTTGTCAATCTGCACACCTGAACTCAGGCATCAACTGTTGCTATGCCAACAGCAGAAGCGACGGAGTTTATGTCACTGGTGTAAATTCTCAAATATCAAACAGAGGGTGGAAAAATTAAGAGGCTTAGTTCTAAATGGTTAGGTTGCAGCACATGAGCCTATTGTCACCACATACAATGCCAGGTTTTGGCTGGAGTGGTGCAATTTAAACCACAGTTGGACTCTGGAGCGGTGAAAACCATTTTCTAGGTTGTGATCTATTCATCTGTATGTCACATGAATGTCTGAATGTTTACCGTATCAGGGACATTTGTTGGAATGCTTGCATGCTGCGTACATCCCTGACCTCAGTTCTATTAAACATCATTTTCAATTAAGTGCCTTGGTAACTAAATGGTAGTGAAGTTATGAAATGAAACAATAAGCCACTAACAGGCATTCTAGAAAACTATAATCGTTATCATTGATTACCAGCGGCACAAACTCATTATCAAAAAGCGTTCTCCTTATCTATCTGACCTTAAAGATGAAAGTGTTTCACAGGCCTGCAAAGGCTACTTTGTTGCTCTATAAATGAGCTTTTGAACTCTTCCTGGTCTATCTATGGGCGATGTTTGATACTACTTCACAGAAAATGTGTTTGTGGCAGTCTTGGCAGATTGAAAGAGTCAAATAATTAATCAAGTCAGAGCTTTTTATGTAGCAATGCCTGGTAAGATTTGACACAGGCTTATGCTTAATTAACCCTTCAACACAGCATTCAGATGTGCCCATTTGCCCATCACATTTTAACCTTTATTAATATATATATGGAAAAAAAATATATATAGGAAAAAAATATATATATAAATATACACATACACACACACTGTATTATACCATTTTCCACATTCTTGGAATTTAACGTACAATATAGTTAATTATGTGCTTATTCCAGTGATGCTTCATATTTTCATTTCCACAAATCTATTTTCTTGAGATTAGTCCTTTTGGAGTCTTTTGTTTATTTTCCACCATGTTTATGTCTTGCTTACAGGCTGTTGCACCACTGAGGGAAAGGATTCGGGATTTGGAGCTTAGGTATGTTTACATTTACTTGCGAATTACGGTTCTGCTGATGCAGTAATGCAGAAGTGCAGTATGTAATTTTTTTCACTAATAAGAAATGTTTGATCAAAGTTTATAACGTTGAATTTTACATTTATAGCATTTAGCAGACGCTCTTATACAGAGCGACTTACAATTGATACAATCCGAGCAGTTGTGGGTTAAGGGTCTTCCTCAAGGACCCAACTGTGGCAGCTTGGCAGAGGTGGGATTTAAACCTTGAGTCCAGGACCTTTACCACTAGGCCACTACAGTCCATATATTAAGGGTAAAAAGCTGTTGTGAAGTAGTGATAGCACGTAATGTATTTAATTCATACAAAATGTCTAACCAAGAGAGCAATCGTAAATATTATTTGTAAGGGAGACATTTTCACTTTTTGGATTCTCGGGAACTGTTATGATCCGGGCTGTCTAAATGTAAACACCAGTAGTAGTCTGCCATTATGTCTTGATGGAAGTTTTCTTCATTCATAGCTCAAAGATTTGAGGGGAAGTAGTTCAGGTGGCCATCAAGGAAATGCAACTTGACACTCTTGTTTGCTCTTTAAAAAACACATTTTTGAACTAAAAGGTTATAATTTCCGTCTCCGATGTTGCCAAAAAAATGTCTAATCACGTCAGGAAAAGCAGACCAAGCACATCTGAGTGACTGAATATAGCCATAAAATGCTGACGTCAGCAGTTTGAAACTGTTTAATAGGCAGTCTTTCAAGTAGTTATACTGATTGTATTTTTTTAAATGTTTGCATAATTAGCTTGTCTTTCTGTGCATTAATTATAATTAATTATAAATTGGTGTATTGATCATATCTAAATACAGTAATAATGTTACATTATTCTTCTAAGAGTTTGAGCAGACAGAATTTTGCAGAAAAAAACATAATTGGAGGAAACAGAAGGGATTTTTGGATTCAGTACACTAAAATACTTAACTATCACATGCTATCTTATATTCAGCAAAACTGATGTAGACCTGTGTTATCTATGAATTATCTTCACTGTCATGTCTAGTTTCACTAGACTTTACCGATAATAGTCTGAATGATATCAAGTTTACTACACAATCCTAAATGTGTTTGGATCACCAAACCTGCAAGGTTTTACAGCGTCAGTTAGCATGATAAAGATGATGACATGAAAGCTTCCACTCTATAGATTAAATAGATTAAATCCTGTCTTTTAACCATAAAAAGCTAGCTAGATGCTTCAGATCCTCAAGCAGAGGTGGGAGTTAAAAAGCAAAACTTAATTAGCTCTGTGACCACCTTACTGATTGTGTTCTTGCTTGCTCTCTCATTAGGTCATGTTTGGACCAGAGACTGTTCAAACTCAGTTGATGTGTTGAGACTTTTCTCTGGCATTTAAGGAAATTTGTGAAACTTGTGGCATTCCTAAAATTAATTCCATTCGTTTTCACTCTGCGGACACCGTTTTGTGGAATGGTGATGCAAACGGGTAGCATGGTCGCATCACAGCTCCAGAGATCCCAGGTTCGGTTCTGACCCCAGACTTGGCCTGTGTGAAATTGGCATGTTCTCTCTGTGTCTACGTGGGTATCCCCAAGGGGTGCTATGGGCTGCAAATGCTGATGTAGCCAGGTGTTTCGTGGATGTGGGGACAGTCAGACAACATAAAACTCCTATCAGACTAAAAGATGTGATGGAACCACATAGCAAATCTACCTATGATCTGTTAATTAATTACTTTGGCCTGAAATAATTGAAGGATATGTGAATGTGAACACACTCTTTACATACTGAGTTTAACATTTAGTTATAATGAAAAACCTCTGCCCATCCTCACTTCATTAGTTATTAGATATTTAATTACAATTCAGTCTTTGGACCTTTAGTATCTCCTTAGAAACGCCACTTATTACTGGCTATTACTGGAAAGAAATACCTAATATCAAATATCAAATCAACCGGATATGTTTTACAGTGTCAATCAGACTTTTCTTTTCTTTTTTCAGTTTGACTCAGAAGTATCCACCTGTAAAGTTTCTTTCTGAAAAAGACCGGAAAAGGATTTTGGTAAGAATGTTGCACTTTCGATTAATTTGTTTAGACATAGATTGGACGCTTTACGAGAACTTGGAACCGTTTTTGCTCTGCTTAAATTAGAGAAGGAAGAAGGCATCATTCTTATAAATTCTAAATAACAATACACACAGATTTGTCTTTTATGGGGTAACAGTAACCACGGATACCATCAAATGATACCCTATTAAATACACTGTTAGAATGACTGTATGCTGTGATACGCTGTTAGAACGACTGTACGCTGTGATACACTGTTAGAATGACTGTATGCTGTTAGAACGACTGTACGCTGTAATACACTGTTAGAATGACTGTAATTTAATTGTTTTACTTATTTGTTTTAATTGTTAATACAGTGTACAACATTGCTTGAATGACCACCTATCCTCTGGTGCAGATCACTGGTGGTGCAGGCTTTGTGGGCTCCCATCTGACTGACAAGCTGATGATGGATGGACATGAGGTTACCGTGGTCGATAACTTCTTTACCGGCCGCAAGCGCAATGTTGAGCACTGGATTGGCCATGAGAACTTTGAACTCATTAACCATGACGTTGTGGAACCTCTTTATATTGAAGGTCAGTGGTGCAGTTCTATTAAGTAGAAAAATCATTTGGAAAGCTTAAAAATGCCAATAGTGATAAGTCCTCTATTCAACCCTTAACTGCAGGTCCTTCACACGTTCAGGCAGCAAAAAAATCAATTACCAGCATTGAGTTCGGTGTTAAAATGTGATTAATGACTTAGCTTTGACAACCCCGTTTTATTGCTGTTCTACTCTTTTGATCATGACCCATTGGTCTTCCTTCATTAATGTTTCTCCATATCACCTTTTCCTGTTTTATTGATACATTTTCTCCAAATATTAAGTTGCTTGTTGTAGATATTGCAGGTGTTCCCTTGAATTGTGCATTGAATTGTTTCTTTTAATGACTCAACTATGGAGGTCACATCCAAGTATTGTGTGTGATATTGCTACTGAGATATCTCATGCACGGCTCATCTTGTATGTGACAATAAATTTGACTTGACATCGCTGAATATATCACTAATTACTGGGGAGTTCCCATTACATTACACTCCTTTATCTTAGGAAATGTAGCCATGCTGGCAAATTTTGAAACCTGCAACTGACGAGAACATGAAATGCACAGAAATGTACAAGCCAGTAGAAAGGGTATGGCTTTGACAGTGTTCTGTTGGGAGACCCTAGTTATCTTGCACTTGTTTGGATGCTAATTTAAAACATTCCATTTATCTAAACATCACTGTAAGCCAGTTGTTCATGATTTTCAGGCTCATCGCTGTCTAAGCATGATGTAAAATCATGACAATAACGTCACTGACTCGCCACAAACACGTTGTATTGAGTTATTTAGAATTTGTTGAATTAAATTCACTTTGACTCATGTAATGGATTTGAACAATGTTTTTATAAATAAACAGTGTTTATTTACAGGGATATGGAACATGAGATCTTCTACGTTAAACCATTTTGGTCTTCATAACAAACAAAACTTGATTCATTAGTTTGTTTTGAAACATCAGAGCAGTTGTTACCAGTTTTCACAAATGCTGCATGCTTCTAATGATGTAGCAACATGCTACTTTAAAGACGTGATACCACTTTTGTATAATTGATCAAAAGCTGGTTCTTAATCTTTCTTGCTCCTTGTCTTTTTAGTGGACCAGATATATCACCTGGCCTCCCCTGCATCTCCACCCAATTACATGTATAATCCCATC
The DNA here is from genome assembly GCA_034779995.1 of Parotocinclus haroldoi. Taxonomy (NCBI): domain Eukaryota; kingdom Metazoa; phylum Chordata; class Actinopteri; order Siluriformes; family Loricariidae; genus Parotocinclus; species Parotocinclus haroldoi. The sequence continues at coordinate 35,904 of JAUZST010064370.1, read as the reverse complement.
AAGACCTTGAAAACCAACACTATTGGGACGCTCAATATGCTTGGTGAGTGTGGCCACATTTATATGTTCAGCATTTAGCAGGCGCGTCCATCCAGAATAACTCACAAAAGTGCTGTGTTTTGTAGCCATTTCTTGTGCTGCTTTCTTATCAGTTAAGCTGTGAACACTGATTTCAACATATCAAACCATTCTTTGATCTACGGAAACCTTAGTGGGTCAAATGAAAGCACGTCGTGATCATTGATATAACGCTAATGGTCTTGAATGAAGTTCTAGTGTAATGTGAGTAGTATTATGTTAAAAACGCATTGCAGGTATAGTGAACTCTTGGGTAAGGCAGATAATAGAGAATTACAGTAGTAAAATGAAGTAGTAGTCTAGATTTGACCAGGGTGTGCACAAGTTTCTTACAATCAACAGGGCTTAGGATGCCTCGTTCCGATGAGATATCATGAAAGGTGAAAGAATATAGGCTCTTTTGCAAACAGGTTTTTCAAAACTGATCTGCCTCCTTGTTTAACTGGATAAAATGATAGACATGCACATAATGATACAGTGGCAGACAAACTGTGAGCTTGGATTTGGTACTATTGATATGCTGGTGTGTGCTGTTTATCATCTGAATTTGGTCTGTAAAGCAGGACTGTATGTCTGCATGTCTTTTATAAAACACAAAACGATTCTCTTTTCTTGTCATCATGTCACAACTGTTTACCTGTACTAGTTTTCTTTCATTCAGACATCACTAATTTATAACAGATTATATAACAGATTTTATTTCCTATTAACGTTATTGGGACCTTATCTGTTAAACTGAATGGACGTTGATAGGGCGGACATTAAATGGTGCATACCTACATACCAGTGTAAAGTCTATAAAAGTCTCGCTCTATAAAAGACTTAA
>JAUZST010064370.1:0-30000 GCA_034779995.1 Parotocinclus haroldoi | reverse complement strand
ACTTGAAAAAATCAGCACCATGTCTGTTACCATATTTATGAACAATATGCAGCACACCAGTATTAAATGCACATCTTGAGTATTGTTTAAAAATGTAATCTGCGCAGGAGTTAGTATTGACAAACTCTATATTAAAGCCTTTGTATTTGGCCTGGTGCAAGCATTGCTGTGACTCAAACCCAGGACTTTATGGTAATGGCCAGAACTTTCAAATCCGTGCGCGCGCGAGTGTGTGTGTGCGCGTGTGTGAGAGACCCTGATATTTTTGACAACATTATTTTAAACAAAAAATATGTTGGAGGGTTTTTTTTTCTTGAATGTATAAGACTAAGTCTTTTTTTTGTCTGCTGCCAAAAGCTGTTTGTTCTGTATTTAAAAAACAGTCATTGACACATCAGCACCTCTAATTTAATGATCAGTCCCATGTTGGGACTGCGGTAGCCTAGCGGTTAAGGTACAGTCCAAATTCCACATTTGCCAAGCAAGGCCCTTGACCCACCACTACTTGAATTGTAATACCGTGTCAGTTGTAAGTCAATCTGGAAATAGAAATGTTGTTCCTATACAATAATGCATTCGTGTTTGACATTAAGGTACATCGAGCACAAACACGTGCTTTGTTCCTGTAAAGCTCACTGCTTTCAAAAATTCCACCACCTCCTGGGTTGGCTTTTCCGGTGGCCAGCACCACACTGTCTGCTTGGATTCGGAAGGTAATAGCACATTTAAACTGCTCTGTTGTTAAAGGTTGTTATGGGCCGTTAAACAAATGGCTTGTGATATTAGTTTAATTTGAGTTCTTCACCTTCAGGGAAGGTTTACAGTCTCGGCCGTGCTGAGTATGGGCGTCTGGGTCTGGGAGAAGGCGCGGAGGAAAGGAGTCAACCCACGGCTGTTAATGAAATCACTGGTGCCTGTGTGGTGGCTTGTGGGGCATCTGTGAGCTACGCAGTCACCAAAGAAGGTAAGTAGAGCATTGAGCAGTTTGATCTGACCTGTATATGTAATTATACATACTGCTAACAAAAATTAGGGGATATCTCGAAAAGCAATATCCCATAATGAAATATCCCCTATTTTTTGTGAGCAGCGTATGTAAATGAGACCAATTCCTGCTTTTTACTTGGTCTGATATGATTCTAAATGTTAATTCTGGAAAGAAGCATTGAGTTTTTATTTACTTATTTTAACAATCTGAGCATGACATTGTATAGTGAGATGAGAATGACAGTAGCAGCATTAGTAGATTTATGCTTTGAATGGTGTGATGTGTAGAATGGCACATGGGTGAGTAATGATGTGCTAGGTTGATCCTAGAGAAATATTTAGTAATTCATAAGGAGGAATCTGAGACTTTCATATAGTTTCTGAAAAGAACTTTTGTGCTTCATGATACTTTGGTACTAATTTCCTGGTGTTCGTGGTTGTTTGGGTTAAAATGCCCTAAAGTTTTCTATTGCTGCTGCAACTAGTATTTTAGAACGAGTTGCAAATTCACCTGGTGCCTTTACCCAGATCGACTTAATTGACCCGACCAACAACGGTAGTGTTGAATCAACACTCAAACTTCGTACTAGTACTCCAAAGCTTCTCATGCTAACTAGGCTTGGTAGGAAACCAATGTGGCTGTTCTTTTATTTATGGGGTTTATTTAAGGGGTTCCCACATTTGGTCTGACCTTACCTCTTTTGTCTTGTATTTTTCTATCTGCAAGGCTCTGTGTATGCATGGGGCATGGGCACCAACTTGCAGCTGGGCACAGGAGACGAGGACGACGCATGGAGTCCGTTGGAGATGACTGGCAAGCAGCTGGAGAACCGGATTGTTCTCTCGGTCTCCAGTGGAGGGCAGCACACAGTCTTGCTGGTCAAGGACAAGCAGGAGAGCTGATATCACACCCGACCATTGAGCTGCTCCGCTGTGTTTGGTGGTAATCATTAAACCGTAGCTTGGTCTGGGATGCTGGGGAATCTGGGGGTGTTGTGAATTCCTGTACTGTTCAAAGCCAGCCAGTTGGGCTGTTATCAGAGATCTGTAGAGAGCTAAAGATGGGTGGGTCTCATCTGATTAAATCTTTCTCCCACGTTGTGGAGAGCTCAAGCGTTGACTGGATATGTTCCGGTAGATCATGTCTAATGAGACTTATTTTTTTAAAAACTAGTTTTTGCTTGTTTTTCTTAATTCTTTTAAAGACGAATTCGTAGTGCTGGATGTGGCAGCTGTTCGTGAGCGTATGTATCAGTGTGTTGATGGTTTAAAACAATTGTTTTAGGTAATTCCCAGCAATGGAGTTTTAAAAGTTTTCGGTCATAGCAATAAGTCTGTACGATGGTTGCAGCTGCACTGTTTGCATTTTTACAGGACAAGAAATTTTGTTATTTGCTAAAACATGGCAGTATTTCCTAATTACTAATTCCTGATTGCATCCAATGTGCTCTGGCCTTGTGGGATGTGTAATAAACATTTAAATCTTTCAGGAGTGTCATTTTTCTGCTACATGTTTGTCTTTTATGGTCTTTTCATGCATCTGTTAGGACTGCATCCTTGGATTTGAACCTTTCCACTAAATAGTAAAATCTGTCTCTTCTCAAACAGATTTTAAATCCAATTTTCGTACCTCAGGTAATATGTAAATTGGCTCATAATACTTGATTACTCAATTTATGTCATTAAAAAGATGTTCCTATCCTAAGTGATGTGCTAATGATAGTCTTGCAGTCCAAGAAATTCTGCTTTGAAGGCTTTGTATTCATGTACAAAGCTGAGCAGATGTGATATCTGAATCCGTGACCTGTTGATCCACACTCTTAAAATGTCTTAAGTCCCAGGAGCTGCAGTGTCTCACAAAAGGGAGTAGACTCCTCATAGTTTTGTAACTGTTTTATGTTTTTTCGTGGGACAACATTGGGGATATGACACTTTGATACAATGTAAAATAGTCAGTTTACAGCTTGTAGAACAGAGTAAGTGTAAGTGAAAATGGCCAAATTGTGCCAAAAGTGTCAATATTTTGTGTGGCTGCAGTTATTTTTCAAACCTGCCTTAACTCTCTTGGGCCTGGAGTTCACTAGAGCTTCACAGGTTGCCACTCCCCACAGTCGGCACCACTCATGCTTGACACGCCAAACCCATGCTTGACACCATCTGAACTGATGGATCCAGTAATCCATGTCCTTGGTCTTGAACGGATTGTGAGCTTTCTTGTGCATCATCTTTAGAAGTGTCCTGGGATGACAGCCATGCAAACCAATTTGATACAGTGTGTGTTTGTTGTATGGTCTGAGCTCTGATAGGCTGATCCAACCCCTTTAACCTCTGCAGCAATGCTGGAAGTATACCTACATCTATTTTTTTTTTTTTAAACCTACCTTTAGATATAGCACTGAGCATGTGCACTCAACATCTTTGGTTGACCATGGTGAGGCCTGATCTGAGTAGAATCTCTTCTGTTAAACCACTATATGGTCTTGGTCACTTGCTTTCAGGTTACTGGCAATCTTCTTATAGCTTAGACCAGTGTAATGTGGAGCAACAGTCCTTTATTTCTGCTCCTCAGAGAGTTCTTTGATATGATGTGCCATGTTCGAAGAACCAGTGCGAGAGCAATAACGCACACATGCTCCCCTTTTACTCATAAAACCTTGTAATAATAGAGTCACAGCATGATATTGTAATGGGGCACATTTTTTGGGGGAGGGTGTACTCACTTTTGTTGTTGAATGTTTAAGGATATTTCCATGCCCCTTATTAAAGATCTATTGTGCTATGTTTTAAATCCATACCTTGATGTGTGCTGTTTGGGATGTAAAAGTTCCCAATTGTTTTATCGTGGTGGGGACCCTATCCATAAATTTGTTTGGAGTGGGTGAAGGTGCTCCCTACGTGAGAAAGCAGGGGGTTTGCCCACCCTTTGTTTTACAAACCCAGTTTATGGTTAAAACCTGATGTGTTCTGGGTCCATTTTTGAGTCTTGGTCCTGCCAAAGGTTTTTCCTCATCATGTTTGTGGAGTTTTTCCTTTCTGTTGCTGTCCTATACTTGCTCACAGGGCTTTGAGACCAGTTGTTCTAAAGCTGCTATATTACCGTACTTCAGTGTTAAAATAATGAGATGGAAAGAAACCGAAATCTGACATGGTTCTACTCCACTGCTGTATTTTATAACTGGACCATCTAACCTTCACATTGCAAGCACAGCATAAGGCTTGAACCCCAGATCTTGGGAACTATTGCAGCAGCTGCTGCTGTAGGTGTCTGATATTTTTTAAGATATCATAAATACTGGACTGTGGACCAGAAGGTTCAGTATTCTGTTCCCACACTGCCAAGGTGCCTATTTTGGATTTGTATGACTGTATCAGTTGCTCTGAATAAGGACATCTGCTAAATGACTACAATGTAAAGGTAATTCAAACTGATTAGTGGTTGCCTAGAAAAAGTGGTCTAAGCATCAAATTGTTAGTGCCTCGATATTGTTGGTTCGAAACAAATGGATGTGGCACTTTACTATTTCCTGAGTGCATCATCCTTCTGAAGTGCATTTTAGTGCTCATGAGAAAGATCTTGCTGGGGAAACAATGTCATCAGTTAAGACCTCTTAATCGTAACATTTAGAACAGTGGGAGCGTTGTTAATTCTGCTTAATCCGTTTAGAAAGGATTTCTGCAATAATGGCTGGAAGAGATCTCTGCATGTCGCTGGTTCCTCAGAATGCAAGGCGTCATCCAATTCCTGCGAAATAATATGCAGAATTTCCAACGTAACGAAACAAGTCGTTACTACAGTAGTGCTGACTGAACGTATAGTTATAATGTAGGTTATAAGCATCCAGATGGTAGTGGAAGAGAAAGGCTCGAAAGTTTCTCAAGCAAACCACTGACTACCCTAAACTAATTAGGTTTGGATGGTGTTAAGCTTGTGTGGTGTCGACCAGGTGAGGAGTACAAAGACAAGTGTGTCTTGCCTACAGTCAGGCAGGGCGGTGGGAATGTCATGGTTTGTGCTGCATGAGTGCTGCCAGTTGTGGGTAGCTACAGTTTATTGAGGGAAAAATGAATGCCAGCATGTACTATGACATACTGAAGCAGAGCATGATCCCCTCCCTTTAAGAAACGGGCCACAAGGCAGTACTCTAACATAACAATCCCAAACACGCACACTCCCTAGTCTCAGCAGACCAGACTAGTCTCATTCGTGTGTGTGTGTGTGTGTGTGTGTGTGTATATATATATATATATATATATAAGTCGGTGCCAATTTGGAGTAATCAATCAGCCTAACATGCATGTATTTGGACTGTGGGAGGAAACCCATGCAGACTCCACCCTGGGATTAAACCTGGGACCTTCTTGCTGTGAGGCAGCGGTGCTTCCCATCGAGCCACCATGCTGCCTCACCTCCAAGATGACTAGGGTAACTGAGAAACTGTGTGTAAAGGTGCTGGACTGGCCAACCATGTCTCCAGACCTAAATCTTACTGAGAATCTGTGGAGGAGAGCAATGTCTCTTAACATTCACCAGTTTCGTGATGTCATCATGGAAAAGTAGAAGAGGATTCCTGTGGCAATTTGTTAAGCACTTGTGAAACTACTTTGTAGTGCTGGAAAAGCATAGTGACTACACAAAATATTGTCACATTGGGCGCAATTTGGCTATACTCAATTAGGGGGTACTCATTTTAGTTGCCAGTAGTTCAGACATTAATGCCTGTGTTGAGGTAATTTGAGGGAACAGCAAATTTATACTGTTATACAAGCTGTAAAACGGATTACTTTACATTGTATCCAAGTGTCATATCTTCAATTCTAATTCAATTCAAATTTATTTATATAGCGCCTTTAACAATGGCGCATTGTCTCAAAGCAGCTTTACAATTTTATATTATCTTAAGGCCAATCCCAAATTGAGCAAGCCTAGGGCGACAGTGGAAAGGAAAAACTCCCTGGAAGTAGTAGGAAGAAACCTTGGGAGGAGCAAGACTCAGCAGGGGACCCGACCTCCATGGGTGGCCTAGATGTTAATTAAATAAATACTTAAAAGTATATTAAATTATAGCAAAATAGGTAAGTAACAATTTAAATCAATAACAAATCGATAATAAAAATTAAATTAGTAATAAAATAAATAAACTAAATTATAAAACAAAATAGATTATAAAATGAGTCCTCGGTGGCACATCATCCCCTAATGTCCAAATGATGGAGAGAGTTACTGCACTCTGGTGGAACTGGGTTCTGGTGATGAAGACCAGTATAGGTGATGCTGAGCTGGAAGAACATCTAAGTGTGTGGTGCTGGAACTGGTACCAGAACATCAGCTCTGAGAGAAAAGAGAAAATGTAGTTATTTATGGGTTAGGAGCACAGAGTCTGTTATCCATTACGGATGCCATGTGCAGCATGAAAATGAAAATCTGATGAGACCAAGATAAACTTATTTGGTTCAGATGGTGCCAAAAGTGTGGTAGCAACCAGTTGAGGAACACAAAGACAAGTGTGTCTTGCCTACCGTCAAGCATGGATGTGGGAATGTCATGGTTTGGTGCTTTGTGTGCTGCTGTCAACATGTACTGTGACATACCGAAGCACAGCATAATCCTCTCCCTTTGGAAACTGCAACACCTGACAGTATTCCGACACGATAAAGACCCCAGACACACTTCCAAAATGACCACTGCCTTGTAAACAAAGCTGAGGGTAAAGGTCAAGCATGCCTCCAAGCCTGACCTCTATGGCGCAACTGTGAAAGAGCGCAAGGTCTCTAACAACCACCGGCTCGGTGATGTCATCAGGGATTAGTAGAAGAGCATTCCAGTGGCAATCTGTGAAGTTCTAGTGAACCCCATGCCCAATAGAGTTAAAAATTGACACTTTTCACTTAGGAGTGTACTTACGTTTGTTGACAGCGGTTTAGATATTAATGGCCGTGTCTGAGTTGTTTAGAGGCCGCAGCAAATTTACCCTGTTTAAACTGTACACTGACTACTTCACATTGTATCAAAGAGTCATATCTTCAGGGTTGTCCCATGAAAAGATCAAATAGTAGCAAAAATGTGAGGGGTGTACTCAATTTTGTGAGATACTGTATATATTCACATTCAATATACCTTACTTGGCACCAGTTAAATACAAATTCTGGCATTCCTTGTGTATATAAAATACTACTTGATATGCTGATATAGGTTGGGTGTTGTGTGTCCCCCAAAGTTGAAACGAAACCAATGCCGCTGCCTTCAAGGCATTTTGCCCTGTTCTTGTTGCAGTGGTAAATAGCATAAACAGATAAGATAAACAGTAACTTATGCCTTTGTTTTAAAATAGACAGAGAAGTCGTGTAAGGCTGTTCACTTGAACCAATATCATGAAAGCTGGCAGGTGGGTGGCACCACTCCATCATAGCAAGAAGGTCCAGGGTTCAGTCCCAGGGTGGAGTGGCCTGGTTCCTTTCTGTGTGGAGTTTGCATGTCCTCCCCGTGTCTGCATGGGTTTACTCTGGATACTCCGGTTCCTCCCACAGACCAAAGACATGTGTGTTAGGTTAATTGGTGTCTCTAAAGCGTCTCTTAGTGTGTGACTGTGTGTATGCCCTGTGATGGATTGGTGCCCTGTCTAGGGGCATGTGTGTTAATTGGTGTCTCTAAAGTGGCTCTTAGTGTGTGTTGTGAGGATTGCACCTCTACATAATTCTTAAACTAAGCCTAAAGCAAACAATCTGCTCCAAACATGACATTTCTTTTGGTTTATGATAAGAAACATTTACTTTTATTGAGACAGGATTATTTTCTTTGTTAGGACAAGCAGAATATCCACACAAGGTTTAAAAAATGTCTCTGTCCTTGTGGGAACAATATAACTATGACCACACAAACATATGCTCAAACACACCCTCAATCATACAGACACACAAATACACTTTCTCATTTTCTGTCTACCTTTCTTTCTGTGTCAAATACTGTGGTTAATGAGTGGCAGTCTTTTCACTTTCTCTCCCTCATGTTATGTATACGCACCCACACACACATAATCACACACGCACACACACACACACACATTATCTTACACAAAAACACACACAACAGAAGCACATTTGACTCCTAATCTAAATCTTCCATCATATTCTCATTTATTTCCTCTTTTTCTACATACACACTTCCATTTAAACTTTTGCTCTCTCACACACACTATGCATTCTCACAATTACACTGCTCTCAGAAATGAGGGGATATTTCAAAATGAATATGAAGAGAATCCCACTGGACTGCTGGATAATCTGATCCTGCCCATGGCCCATCACTGTCAGTGTGTTTTGGCACTCTTGGGTGATCATACACCCTACTGAACAGTCAATATGGGGGCAGTTTAACATGCTTCTGTTCACCCCCATGAATATATCACTTATTACTGAATCATGATAATTGAGTTTGCATCTTATTTGCATAATCAAGCAAGTTTATATGACTTTTCATTTGCTTTTCTGATGATCTTATTAAACAAAATAAAATCAAATGTTTCTTTTTTTAATCGCATCATATTCATTTTGAAATATTCTCTCATTACTGTGAGCAGTGTAACAACAGAAGATTTAAAATCACTCTCTCTTTCTCTCTCTCTCTCTCACACACACACACACACACACACACACACACACACACACACACACACACAGAAACAAACACATTCTATCAAATACATGTGCCCACTTTCTGCAAATGCTACAACCCTGTCTTTCATGCACACACATATTTCTGTGTATTCTATTAAATATCTCTTCCTTCATCACACACACACACACACACACACAAATATGTTTTGCTCATACAAATGTTTCAGTTGCTGACTGCCTCTCTCCCTCTTTTTCACAGCCTCTCATATAGAACCTATTTGAATGTTAGCCTGTTTCTCTCTCTCTCAACCTCTTACTCCCACACACACACACACACACACACACACACATTTGTCTTGCTACCGTTGACATAATGATTACTGCAGCTAATTAATGCTACAACTACAATACACCTTCAATTTATCCTACCCTCAACCTCTGTAACCTCAAGCAAATTCTTTGGCTCTTTTGTTGTTGTTCTTTTTCAAAAGCAACTTGTAGTTTTTGTTCATTTGCATTTTCCCTTATGAGGACCAGCAAAATGTCCCCACAAGGTATAACATGTCAGATTTTCCCATTCTCGTGGATGCGTTCTGTCACCACAATGGTGGATAAATGTGACCGCACACACATTTTGTGCATTCTATTAAATACAGTGCATTCGGAAAGTCTTGGTACTCTTCGTTACATTGCAGACTTGTGCTAAAATAAACCTAAAATCCATGTTTTATCATTTTTTTTGCACATTTATTAAAAAGGAATAACTAAACTACAGCGTGGACATGGTATCTCACAAGTGAGTACACAACACTTAAGATAATACCACAAAAGTAGTCAGTCTACAGCTTGTATAACAGTGTAAATTTGCTGTGCCCTCAAAATAACTCAACACAAAGCCATTAATATCTAAACCTCTGGTTCTTTTGAGGGCACAGCAAATTTCAACTGTTATACAAGCTGTAGACGGACTGCTTTCCATTGTATAAAAGTGTCATATCTTCCGTATTGTCCTATGAAAACATGTAATACAATATGACTGGGTTCTGTGAGATACTATTCTGTATGTCCAGCTAACGTTTCGTTTTTCCTTTTTAACAAATGTGCAAGTATAAATGTGCAAGATAAAATATTTACAAACATTTGAGGGACGTGCTTACTTTTGTGAGATACCGTATGTATGGCGCGTTTGCCCCGACACTTGAAATTTCTCTTGATCGTCTTGTGATGTTATACACCTTGATTGGAGTGCATTCCAATTCAGTTGGTTGGACACGATTTGGAAATTCACTCACCTGCTGTTATAAGGTCTCACAGCTAACAATGCATCTCAAAGCGAAAAAAGGGGGGCGGAAACGATCTGCCTGTAGAGCTCAGAGACAGGATTGTGTGGAGACACAGATCTGGAGAAGGCTACAAAACATCTGCTGCACTGACAGTTCTCAAGAGCACAGCGTCCTCCATTAATCGTAAATGGAAAAAATGATGAACCACCAGGACTCGTCCCAGAGCAATTTTAGATCCTTTAGGCGCTTGTCTGCCGTGTGCCTTTTACTGAGGAGAGGCTTCTGTCTGGATACTCTGTCATGAAGCAGACAGATTGGTAGAGTGTGGCAGTGATGGTAGACCTTCTGGAAGTTTCTCCCTTCTGTACATAGAATCTTTGGAGCGCAAAGACCCGGGCTCTCGGTCACCTCGCATACAAAGGACTTATCCCCCAAATACTCAGTTTGTTGGGGCGTCCAGCTCTAGGAGTCCTAGTAAATCCAGTTTCCCTGCAGAAAGGTCTGTCCTCGTCTTGGCTTGGTTTTGCTTTGATATGCATTGTTATCTGTCAGGCAAGTTTCTAAAATACTGTGTTCACTTTATGGGTTATTGAGTGTGGAACAATGGTGACAAACTTGAATTGTGTTTTATTTTGGCACAAGGTCACAACATAACAAAATGTTTTTTTTAAAGGGAAAGGCTCCTCATACAGAGACACACCTGATCCTCTGTAGCCTAAAGTAAATATTTTGCCTCTTTTGGGTTTTTTTTCAACAGAATGTCAAAAAGTCCCCACATAGTAACAAGGTCTTTCTACTCTTGTTTTATAAATGGTTTATAAATTTTACCCCGCCAACCACTCACACAGATTCACACACCATGTCTCACTATCTTTGTGGGGACCATCCGCTGACATACTGACTACTGATTGTAAATAATTCTATTACGCATATCATTAAATCTAACTTTAACTGCAGGAACATTTATAAAAAACACACTTTTCTCTCTGAACACACTTCTTCCCAAATTGCTCCCACAAGGTAAAACTGTCAGCTCTTCCTATCACCAAATCTTGGTTTTCCAGAAGAAAGTTGCACCTTCTTTAAAAAGGAAAATGTATTTCATGGGGACCAGCATAATGTAACCACGATGTCAAAATTGTCAAATCTTTCTACATTTGGTCCCTACAATGTAATACACACACATACACGTACAGCTCTCGATTGACATGTTACGGCTGTTATCATCAAGTTGTGCACACCAAAATAATTAATTAATTAAATTGCTTTTATTTATTAACAAAATCAGATTTCAGAAATATTTGCAAAATAATAATTGCTGCTAAGAGAAATTTTCCGTTCAGTTTTTCTTTACCGTGATATTAGATCGGGTGCTCAGGTGGCAAATTGCTTTAAATTGCATTAGACCGCTGTGCCACCTAAGTGCCAAGAAGACATATAATTGTAATATAGTTATACTTTGAGATATGCATTCAAACCATGTGCAGCTGAACATTTCGAAAGGTTTATACCACACATTGAGCAAAAACGTTACGACCACTTGGTCTGCAACAATGACAACCACGTGAATGTGTCGTAAATCTTCCATCACGTCCTCCTCTTTTTGTACATACGTACTTCCATTTAACCTTTTTAATTTAACAATTACACTGCTCTCAAAAATGAGGGGATATTTCAAAATAAATATGAAGAGAATCCCACTGGACTGCTGGTTAATCTGATCCTGCCCATGGCCCATCACTGTCAGTGTGTTTTGGCACTCTTGGGTGATCATACACCCTACTGAACAGTCAATGTGGAGGCAGTTCAATATGCTTCTGTTCACCCCCATGAATATATCACTTGCTACTGAATCATGAGTTTGCATCTTATTCGCATAATCAAACAACTTTATTTGACCTTTCATTTGCTTTTCTGATGATCTTATCACATCAAATCAAATGCAGACGCAGGGTTTTCCGGCATCACATTCCCTCCGCAGGTTTGTCCTCTTCCTACAGTGCAGTCTGCTACACAGTCCCATACTCAGCACTTACTTTTGATCCTATGCTCTTGAGAAGATTCAGATAATACAACTTCTTATTGAACATGAGACTTGTGCTTTGTTCCATAATTTCCAGAAGTGGGAATATAGCTTAACAGGACTGAACGAAAGCCTGAGGACATTACTGAATTTTGTATTTTAAAGTAAAATGTTCGGATTTTTTTTTTAAAGAGAAAAACATACTTAAGGCAGAGATGGGATATGGGGTGACATAACAATGCAGAAAAGATTTCTGAAGGATTATATTTGTATATTATATTTGTAAAGTGTAATGTTAGAGAGCATTGACAGCTAACAAATGCTATTTTTCTATGTTTTAAATGATATACTTTAAATATGCAATGGCATCACTGTACAGGAAAGTGCGCCTAATGATATAATGTTTTGATGTACTGGTCATTATATTGATTATATATACAGTCGGTTCCGGTTAATGGGACCAGCCGCTTATTCGGACCAAATCCTAAAGCCTGAATCACATCCCATTATATACCTGTAATGTTATTCCGGTTATCTGGTCCAAAATTCCACTTAATCGGACCAAAAGCATGTACAGTATGTACTCTGTTTTTCCAGAGTTTCTGCCACCTACAGGTCTTTGTCTAACATTTCCATTTACTACAAAAAAAGAAGCCAAAAGTCACTTAGCCACAGCAAAAGCGGATATCACACTGGATAAGTTCTTCAAACGTTGACTGGAATTGAGTAAGAACTTGTTTTTTACAATATTATGCTTCGCATGCTGAGTATCTATACATTGTGTTGTAGATCGTTTCGAAAAACTTGGTTGCAAATTTATTTTTCAATGAACAAATCGTACAATAAAGGTTTAATAAACATTTAATATGTTACATAAATTATTGCACGTGCCGTCTTGTAACATAGGGCATGTTCGATTAATCGGACCAGCCTGTTATTAGGACCAAAACGAATATGTCCCGATGTGGTCCCATTAACCGGAATCGACTGTACTAACATGTAATGTGTTGGGGATGGAAATGGTACCTATTCGGGTGGAATAGTTCCTCGACACAACCTGCTCTCTTATTTCTGTGTGTATATTTGATGATACTGTAACTTCCATCTCTGTTGTAACTCCCTTTTGTAATGTACTACCATGTTTCCTTTTGTAAAAAATACAGTTATTGGTAAATCATTGGAATGTCCTAAAAGCCTACCGTTGGCTCTGTGGCACATTTTTTCTGTAACTAGTATTAAAAACCTTTTTTGGCCCTTATATATCAAGGAGTCTAGGGAGCCCAACATCCTATGGTCGGTTATTGGTTTGCCCATCCTTGGAGCGATCCATAATCATTAATGTTCCAGAGGTGCTCTGACCCAATCTTCTCAAAATTGATCAGGTGTTAGGTCTTCCCAAACCTTGACATGCAGTTCGTAATCATTTTGACTCATCATCATCTCATCAGAGTCGTACTCTCCTGGGACACGTGCCCCAGTAAAATGTTGCTTTGCTCCACTAAATCACAGTTGCAAAAGTCAATTTTATCCTAGATTGCTGAGCAGAACTATAGGACATGCCATGTAAACTCACTACAGGCTCTACATTTCCCATAATGCTAAGGCTTTCAGTTAGATCTAGTTTCCTTTCTGTTTTTCGCATGGAGTAAACAGTTAAAAGAAAGTCAGCCACATTGTAGGCAACTACGTTATCCATCATAGCTGGATGTGTTTTAATACCAAACATCTTTAGAGTTGTGACCCAGTCGTGACCTGCTTTTCCTAAAATTGTTGGTACAGGAGTTTTATATTACTAATAGTGTATGACAGTAAATGTGTATGATGGACCAGTGACCTGCCCCAAATGTATTCCTGTCTTGTACACAGACTGTCAGACCTGTAACTAAAAGCTTATTTTATCCTAAAGAGTGTTACCCATGCATTTAGCAGTTAGTCACTTGTTCCTGAGTGGGAGGGTTCGGGGCAGGATTGATGGGGGAGGCCGCTCCACTCCTGTGAACAGAGGCACTAAAGTGGCTGCGATGTGGATGGAAACAGAAAAACTGCGGCATGAATGTTTTAGCAGGCAGAGACTGAAACACAGAAATAGCAGTCGCGACAGTTTGGTTTGGTGCTTGAAACGGAGTACAGTACTAGAGAGCGTTGCTAGGTAACGCCAGGGCCAGTGAGCATGCGGCTCTGCATCCTTCCCACCATCATCAAAGTTCCCGCGCTTCACACACTACTCTTGAGCCATCACTGTTCCCAAACCCCATCATACTCAGAGTTCATCTAAGCTCATATCCCTCAGTATGTACCTTCTGTGTTTAAATTTTATACCTCAGTTCTCCACAAGTGGACTAATCTCAAAGTACAGTGATGCTTGACAGTTTAACTCTTTAGAATGGTTTATATTTCTGCATAAATATGACTTAAAACATCATCTGGATTTTTTTTTCAGGTCTTAAAAATAGATACAGGGAAATGTATACAAAAATCTCAGTTTGTTGAGGTAAATTATCCAATTGGCAGATGCTCTTGTCCAGAGCGATTTAAGAACTGTTATGATATACAAAAGGGAACAACAGTTGCACTTTGGCAGATGTGGGATTTTAACAGTGAATCTTCAGAATATCTCAACATCTAGTTCACTTGACAGATGAAAATAGTCAGGGGTAAGTTGCTGATGCTCATTCGACCAATTCAAAGTCAGGCAGATTGTGTACAAATGAGGAAAAGTCCAGGTCGGTCCAAGAGCAAGGTGTGTAACAGTTTATCAAAACCCAGGGTAACTTCTAAGCAACTAAAGGTCAGGCTAGCATCAGCTAGTGTTAATGCTTTTGAGTCCACCCTCACACATCACTGAGCAAGCATGTTGTGCAGTGCAGGGTTGCAAATAGAAAGCCACTGCTCTACAAAATGAACATTGCTGCCTGTTTGCAGTCTGCTATATATATCATATTACCAAGTCAGAAGACTACTGGAGAAATGTTTTGTGGATGGATGAGACCAAAATAGAACCTTTTGGGTTAAATGAGAATCTCTGGTGAAATGAAAACATTGAATTACAGCACAAGAGATTTATTCCATCTATTAAACATGTTTGTAGTAATATCATGGGTCGGACCTGTTTTGCTGCATCTGGAACAGAGTTCTGAATTATACCAGGAAAAAGAAAAGGTCAGGACATACGTCTGTGAACTTAATCTCAAGATAAAGTGGGTGTTGCAGCCAGACAAGGTATTCTACCAAATAATAGTTTTAATAAAGGAAAACCCTTACATTTTGGAAACACCGATCCAATGGAAACGTCATGGAAGGACCTAAAGCGAACAGTTCATGTAAGTTGATGACTCTAACCAAGATCTCAGAGCTGTTCTGTATGGAGGAACTGTAAGATTTTTCCAAGGCAGGACTAATTAACAGTTACCAGAACCGATTAGTTGCCATCTTTGCTGCACAAGAAAGCAAATGAAAGTGGAGGTTAACATAATTTTGCCACTTCCATGTAACACTGACGCACTCTCAGTAAACAAAATACAATAATAACAATTTAGCCCCATTTGTTAAACCGGAGTCTCTTTATGTATTTTTTAGGACTGTGAATATACGATCTGTGAAATATGGATTTTAGGTCAAACTCATAGACATACTAACGATTCGCTAGCTTTTAACCTCTACTGTGCATGAGCACATGTACTCTTCAATGGCGCCATCTGCTGTACATGTCACTTATTACATTCGCTTCAACCAAAGATCTCGAGTCTTATTTAAGGTCAATATTACGTTATATGCGCTGTGCAGTGACTTGGTGGGTAGCACCACTGCCTTACAGCAAGAACGTCCCGGGTTCAATCCCATGGTGGAGCAGTCTGAGTCCCGTGTCTGCATGGGTCCATTCTGGGTACTCTGGTTTCCTCCCACCAGTCCAAAGACATGAGTGTTAAGTTAATTTGTGTCTCTAAAAGTGGCCCTTAATGTGTCTGTGTGTGCCCGATGATGGATTGGCCGGCCCACGACCCCGTGTGGATTTACAGATAATGAATGAATGACGATATGCAGTTTTATTTTTTATTAGAAGTGCAAATTGGAATGCATATATACTGCTCACAAAAATGAATATGGAATGAAATATCCCATAATCCCCTGTATTTTAAATGTGGGACAGTGGTTGTTTAGCGGTTAAGCTACTGGAACATGGACCAGAAGGTCCAGGTTTTGAATCTCCCAAGCTTCCACTGTTAAGCAAAGCCGTTAAACCACAATTGTTGTCATCAGCAGTAATAAGGGAATGCTAAACGAGAACGTAAATGTTGTGTGTACAAACGTTTGTACCTTGGAGAAAATTTGGGACAGAAAAAAAGGAAATTAAAGAAAATAAAAGAATATATACAAAACTGTGAAATGTATGAAGGGTGTCAGAGCGGCTTGTGGTTCGAGTCCCGGTCAGATTTCTGCGTCTACATGAGTTTCCTTCTCTATTCCAAAGAAATGCACTAGGTCAGTTGACGTCTCTAAAGTGTCCCAATGTGATTGAGTGTATGTGCAGTGCATTGGGACTGCACCAATACTTGTATGAATAAATATAATAACAATAGTTATTTGGTTAACAACTCATTCATTCATACATTTTCTAGATCTGCTGAATCAAATTCAGGGTCTTGGGGTGCCAATAAATTGCAGGGCACGTTAACGTGCACACATTCACACCGGGACATTTTAGACGATAAATGACCCAACGCAGATCTTTGGAATGTGGAACACCAGAAAGAACCACGGTACTGCCCAAATAACAAGATAGATACAGGTAAATAATGAAGAATTAAGAGCGTAATATATTTTTATTAGTACTTTTCTGTGAGTCAGTGACTTAAGTTTGCTGTAGTGGGTACACTAGCTGGTGTTGCCCATTCTTGGCCAGTCAAGTCAGATTTTATGATAGGATTGAAAGGGCTGCCAGATTTTTTTTATACAATATAAATATGGAACATTTTCTGCTGAAGCATCTTAAATCTTTGGGGTGAGAATTGGGTGGTCGTTTAACACAACTCTGTGATCCTATGTATAAAGCCTTACCTACTCCACCAACCCAAACATCGAGGCTCCACGCTTTCCGCTGTGCCAACTATCCATTCATGATGTCATTCTGTAAAAAAAACGACATACCTTTTGTTACTACACTGCTCACAAAAAAACAGAGGATATTACACTATGGGATATTTCATTTCCGAATCAGAATCAGGTTTGTTTCACTAAATATGTTTTCACACACAAGGAATTTGGTTCCGGTTGTTGGCGTCTCTCTAGGTATAGTCGTCAACATATAATTTAGGACGATATACAATTTAGAAACAATATACAACAAACAATGTACAGACCTATTTTGAAATATGCCCTGATTTTTGTGAGCAAAAATAAATGGCTTAGAGAAATCACACACAATCATGGTCGTAGCAGATTTAATTTACACGTTTCCAATAAAACAAAAAAAGCCTATTCCTCGAACACGTGCTTACCCACACCCACTCACTTTAAAAACAAGAAGATGGGTCAATACATAGAAATGGTGTTTGCGAAGCAGAGGTGAGGGGGTCTGGGTGTAAAATCTTGTCCGATTATAATAAACAAATCGTTCTGCAGGTCGATACATTCGGTGGATGCGAGTACAAAAAGATCCGCCTTCTCTTCTGTGCGGGACGAGCGAGCTGCCGCAGATGAACGTGGCGTTACGGGATAAGATGGCAAGCCTACTGCAGTCATTTCCTATACGATCACTATTTA
Organism: Parotocinclus haroldoi; assembly: GCA_034779995.1. NCBI lineage: Eukaryota > Metazoa > Chordata > Actinopteri > Siluriformes > Loricariidae > Parotocinclus > Parotocinclus haroldoi. The sequence continues at coordinate 12,336 of JAUZST010064370.1, read as the reverse complement.
CTCTTCCCTATAGCAGCACCGGTGGGTCAGTCTCAAGAACCAGCTGGAAGTGGCAGTTCAATTTCCAGGCGTGGCTTACAACCTGAATGTTACCCTGCAATGGACTGGTGCCCTGTTCAGGGTGTGCACATTCCCAGGGTGTTGTGACACTCGTGACCAGTTTGAGCAGGGGTAACGTTGACTAGTCTGGACAATACTTCTGAGTGGTACAGCAGCTATCCGAAAACGAGCTTAAATGTCATGAATGGTCCTTATGCGAGACCCTTAACGCACAATCGCTTGGACTGCAAGTCTGAATCTGTAGTAAGTCTGGATAAGGGCGTCTGATAAGTCTGGGACTACGGTGGCCTAGTGGAACTGGATTTAGGACTAAGGAACTTCAACTCCCAACTCTGCCACATTTGGGTCCCTGAGCCCCCAAGGCCCTTATCCCACAGTTGCTTGGACTGTAAGACTGTTAATTGTACGTGGCTCTGGATAAGGGTTTCTGCTAAATGATATAAACGTAAATGATAAAATGATAAATGACTAAGCATATATATATTTCGAGCGGCAGTGTCCTAGATCCAGATAGAGAAATCAGAAGGTTCAAGGGTTCAAATTCGACGTCTGCCAAGCTGCCATTGTTGGTGATTGAGCAAGACCCTTGAGAAACAATCGCTTGTATTGTATCGGTTACAAGTTGCTCCGGGTAGGTGCATATGTTAAATTCGTTTCATGTAAATGTGGACATAAGCATGATGAGGGATGGGGAACACCGCTAACAATGCGCTAAAGCAGCGTTCAGGATCAGCCGCCAGATTCAGATCGACCCCTAAACCCCGGTGCAAAAATGTGATCTGTGAAATTAACAGGGCGATTGCATGATAAATGTGGTGGTGGTTTGAACGCAATTGGCGAAATCGACCCTCGCAAGAGCTGACGGCTTGCTGTGGAGTTCAAAGCCTTCACCCGTGAGCCGCTCGACACAAACGATTAAGTTCATCACACACGGAAAAACCCAACGGATGACGGATCCTTGGAATCGCCGTTACATTACACATCATTTGTGACACACACACACAGTTTAAGCATACTTCGAGCTCTACATGACACCATCTCGTGTAATTGTGCATGAAAATGTTAACGTAGCATTCGTGGCACTTAGACTAAAAGCAGAATCCGAGGGCGTAACAGGTACTAAAAGCACAAACCGCCAAAACGACCACTTTCACCATTACGGGACACGAGGGGACAACGGACGTATGGGTGACATCTTATACACCATTGCATACCCATGCCATGTTATTTCTACACAAGGTCACCACATTTTTCGACACCGAATCACCCTTAGCCATAAAACTAGCTGTGCAGATCACTACTTTATAAATATATTAAATACAAGTAGTACGTCTCCATGGCGTAAAAACAACACACGCACCGCCCACAGAGTTTCCTTATTGCTCTTATGGCTTCTGTGGGAGGCAAAACACGTTAAATGATTAAACACTTGCGAGTTAGGAAATTAAAACCCCTGAATACTGAAAAATGTCGTCCGCATTAACGCGACAGCTCAAGTCCGGTCCACGGTGGGCGCCGGAGAGCTGTGGTGAGGCTGCAGATCAGCAGGAATGCCGCAGTGGCTGAACAGAGAGGGTAGTGTGTGTTTGAGCTGCCCAGGATACAGGAAGTCCATTCTGGTTGAGGAAGTCGAGGGGGAAGTCACCGGGATGGTCAGACTGGTCTCTGGGAGGGCAGAGAGCGCGGTGGTGGATTGGCACGGCGCTGTTGGCATGAGCGCGGGCGGTGTGGACAGGGCTGTGGACATGAGCAGGCCGTCTGAGCCGATGAAATTGTGCAGCTGGGTCGAGTCACTGAGAGGCAAAGCAAGGACGCCCCAAGACCCGCGGGATACGTCTTCATCCCCGAGATCGTCTTTGAGGTCGTCGGAGTGCGCTAGGTGACGCCTCAGGGAACGCTGGCTTACAGAGGAAGCACAAGAGCGAGGGAAGGAGGAGAAAGCCTCCTCTGTGCTAGGAAGCAGACCAGGGTCCAACTCCAGGTTCGAAAGGGTCTCGGCTGACAGGCGGGCGCTGAGCAGGTCCATCACGCCACCCTCCATCCCGCGGCAGTCCGAGCCCTCCACAGGGCCGAGCTCGTCCATGCTGCTCAGACAAGCCAGCGATTCTGGGTAGGATCCCATGTCCTGCAGGACACGCACCAACTCCTCTGCTTCCTCCGATGTCGGTAAGAGCTCATGAGGTTTCCCTGTGAACACGTGATCATGAGAAGTTCATACCAAATATCCTCACAGACCGTCGAAACAAAAGGAGGGGCAAAACCGGATTTGAACACAATCGAAGTTGTGTGATCAACAAGCAGAGGTGATGAATAATCTGCGCATCATGATTCGATTTCCTTCATGATTAACGAATTTCATAAAACGCATTCCTTTATGTCGGAAATGTAAACGATGCAAAACGGACATCATTTCTTGTGTAAGTTTTTAAACAAAAAAAAAAACTGTGGTCTCCTGAAATTTAAAGAAATTTGGTAACTAGTAATATAAATAACTTAAGTGCTATCTTAAATGGAAAACAAGACAGCTATCATGCCCAGTTGTAACAACTGTGTATCTGTGAAACACTATTCATACATTTTTAAACCTCCCCCAAATCCCTTCAGGTTCCAAGCACTACACAAATATCTATATAAGCATCGTTATACAAATATCTTTAAACATACGAAATCCCTTCACTATATATGACCGCAGTGTCCTATAATGATATATGTATACATGTATGTGCCGTAATAACTGCGCCCTCTGGTGTTCAAAGAACGCAACGTCGTTATTAGATGTGCATACAGAAGAACGCAAGCGATATCTCCGTGATAATTATTAATCTATTAATATAGCTTCCTATTTCTCTTTTTATTTATGCAACTGAGGGACTTGTTAAAGCACCAAATTTGTTCTTGAAGGACTGCATCTGGAGGAAGGTTGCACGGACCGACAATGACGCAATAGTGGCTGTGCGATTTGTGTATCTTTTTTTTTGGGATATAGTGGCATTCTGGTTCCTCGTGTCTGAAAATGCATTAGGTTTTTGCTGTGGTTAGCTAAACATGACACTGTCGTTTGGATGATTTATGCCGTTGTACAAATACTGTTTCAAGAATGGGAGTTCGAAAGAGTTTTAACCACTTTTACTTCTTTCATGTAAGCACATTTAGGAGCATGTGTGCTTGTACTTGAGAAAAAACGCTGCTCAATAATTACAGCATATTTCATGAGTTATATTTTTGTGAGCAGTATACAGAATCCGCACTTCAACTTTTCCTTGTGTATTATATCATCGGATTAGTAGAGCTTCTACTTACATAAAGATCCTACGGGTCTGAAAACTCAAAGAGTTATTACCTTCAAACAGATCAAAGTCTTGCAGGTCATCTGGGAATCGAGGCAAAACATCAGAGAAATCCTCCTGATTCAATTCAAGGTCGTGAGGAATGTCGCTGATGTCACTGGTGATGTCATCGGGAAGCTCGTCAGCACTCAGGTCAGGCGTCAAAGGTCTCCCTCTAACAAACGGCAGCAAAAGTCATATACTGTACGTACTCACTAAAAGCCACATACATTCGCTGTAAATTTCACTTGTAACTAGGGGGCAACATTTTTTTTAAAAAGCTAATTTACTAATTGATTAGTCTCTGATATAATCGCACACGTTTCTTGCTATAACCTTTCTCTCTAAGCTTCTACTTGAGCGCTTACTGCTAATGTTTGCTGCATTTACAAAAACGGCCTCGCTGATTTGACTACGGTCATCAAAAGGTCGTTTTTCAGGACAATTTATTCATTCTTTTGCCTTTTCAAAACCGAAAGTGCTTTTTCCGGCCAAATAATTCTGTGGACCACTGCTGGAGCTCTGGCAGAGGATCCCCCTGAGCCTCTCCTCCCTCGGACCAAGCAAATACATTTTTGGCCACACCCCCTGAGTGCTCTTCCAGCGCTTGATTCTGTAAGTTGTTTAGGACTAGAGTCAGACCAATTACGTTGTTACTGAAAAGTCACATGAAATTAATTAATTACCGTCATTAAACATGATTAGGCACATTTTGTACGCGAAATAACTTGTTTTCCACTTTAAAACTTTTTCACTTCTCGGTTCCCTGCTCTCTTCTGAAATGCATGCTTGTTTCGTGAATACAGGAAACATTGCGCTGTCACACAAAAAACAGTTTCTCGTTCCATCAATGTGTCTATGCCAAGTTGACCCTTCTACACAGTCTGAAGACGCTTCATCAGAAATGGGTTTTGTTGCACACAGAGCAGCCAAAAACCACTTTTTTGGAAGGGATACAGGGAGAAAAAGCTAAGATGTGCTAAATCTCACAATGACTGAAATGAAGAGCAGTGGAAAAATGAATTATTGAGTGATGATATTTGTGAATCCAAACTATACATGGTCATTTAACTATCAGTGAAACAACAAATCTAATGGTATCCTTAGGATAGTATATGCTTTAAACTTTCTTTTTCACTTTTCAAAACCGAAAGTGCTTTTTCCAGCCAAATAATTCGGTGCATAACTAAATAGTTCTGACTGCCATGGTACGTAATCATTGTTAGGACTATCAAGACACCTCGCAAAGGCACATAAACATTAGTAATAATAAAACAAGCACACAATTACCTAATGCCAGTGGGCTGCGTGGGTGGGGAGAGGACCGAAGACATTCCCAGACTGCCTTGGGGCAAGGCAGGAGGAATGGGCTTCTGAGGCCGGCGCACCCCTCCTCTCCTGCCCTTCTTTTTGTGTTTCTTGCTCAACGCTGGAAGTTTGGCTTTCTTAAGCCTCCTGCGTTGCTGCAGCTGTTGCTGGTAGTGGTACGTCCTCCGGCTGACATCTCCACGTAGAAAGTTATCCTGTTACACGAGACGACGTAAGTAGCAGAAATTATATATACTGCTTACAAAAAGGAAACATCCCAAAACGAAATAGCAGCTCATTTTTGTGAGCAGTCACTACAATTTGAACTTTTTTTCCTTTATAGAGTGTACTCTGAGAAAAAGAAAAAACGAGAAGCACTTCAATATACTTTGCCAAATACACTGCTCGCAAAACTTAGAGGATATTTCATTATAGGACAATTTGGGATGTCCCCCAATTTTGGTGAGCAGTGTATTAAACAAAAATGCAGTGTGCTAATGCAATGTGTCGTTGCAATGCAGAACCCCTGAGACACGTGTGCTCGCTTCTCATAGTGTCTGCACGCTTCTCAGTCCCTGCTCTCGTTCGAAACACGATTGCATTGGAAATGCAACAGGAAACACTGCACGGTTACATAAAAGACAGTTTCTCATCTCAAAAAAATGTTTGTAAGCACCCACCTTTAAAGTGAAATGATTTTACCAATCTTAAAAAAAGGCAGAAAATCATAATTTGCGAAATTACATAATACGAGGCTTTTGAAACAATGCAGTATCGTGACTAGCTATTCAATACCAAAACACTGCAGTTTCCCACATAGCACTGCCTGGTATCCTATGGTGTGAAAGTGTGAATATAACAATAAAACTAAAATCATTTAGGGGTCGGGAACAGCTCGTTCCTATTTACATTAATTATTGCGTTAAATTTTGATTCCGATTTTAAACTGCCTTATAGAACCAATCGAGTTCGAATTCCAAGGTTCCACTGTGTGTGTGTATCACTAAGGTTTGGTAGCTCAAGAGACCTACCATTTTCTTGGCGTGCTCCTCACAGAGTGGTGTCTGGTGTGTGATGTCGAAAACCGGGATGGAACACTGCGCCCCGTCTGCAAAGCGTGCGGTGCAGCTGGAGAACAGCTGCTGTGACCTGTTCTGCAGGATATCTACCAAGCACCATCAAGGACCAACACAGTATACGGCACACTGGAAATGCCAACCTTATGAACTGTGGAGAATCAAATCAAGGAAATCCCTTAACCTCGCCATAAGCCATTGCTTATCCCTGTCAGGGTCGTGGAACTCACATGCTGCAGGCAAGTACGTACCCTAAATGGAGTCCCATCACAGGATTGGTGGGATTGCTGCTGGAGCACTAGAGGATGATCCCCTGAGCCTTCCCGCCCTCAGATATGACCAAGCAAAAATGTTTTGCTACAACCCCTGAGAGCTCTTACGGCACTTGATTATGTAAGTTGTTGAGGACCGGTGTCAGACCAATTACATTCACAAATCTGATGTAATAATCTGTAAATGAATCCTTTTTAATACTTTTTAAATGCATTGTTTCTGAAAAGTCACAAGAAATTAATTAACGTACCGTCATTAAACATGATCAGGCACATTTTTTACACTAACGAACTTGTTTTCCTCTTAAAAGCTTTTTCACTTCTCGGTTCCCTGCTCTCTTCTGAAATGCATACAAGTTGACCCTTCTACACAGTCTGAAGACACTTCATCATGAATGGGCTTTTTGCAGGCAGAGCAGCCAAAAACCACTTTTCAAAATGGCAGCCATGTTCCGGACATAGCCCAGGCCCAAGCTGAAGCCCAAGCCCTCTCACCCATTACTTGCTGGGAAATTCAGATTTATTGTTCCTGAAATAAAAGGGTGTCCTGTGGCTTTTGACTATACTGCTTATGACTTTTGCGAAGTACTGATGTAAATAGGTTTCATCACAGGTCTTTATTTTCGTTTAGAGAGGATACGTTGGAAGCAGTGTCTGGTAAATGGCAATGCGTGGTTGGTGCAGGTTTTGCCATTAACCTGAGTCACACACAGTCCTGAGTCTGAGCTGCTTACCCGTGAACCTGCTGGCCTGCACAGCCGAACACAAACACAGAAAAATCGAATTAATTACTGCGCATGATCACTTTAAAAGCTGAAGGCACCATGTCTTTACCTTGTTGTTGCTGAAGTGTCAGTATTACGATTCTGAATTAACTGAGCTGCGCGATACGGATCGTGTGCAGCCGCCTGAAGCAGAGTTTTTCGGATCGAATCATGTGAATTCTGCTCTCTCCTAAAGCCCCGTTCCTCCTTAAGCAGGTGCTTGTGTCTCTGTCTCAAATAGGAGCATAACCCCGCCAGACGCCTCTCACGGGAAAACCCGTCACCAGCACTGTGGGACAACAAGACAGCTGCTAAGACAGAGCTACTACTCTGGTTTTCTCCCACAGTTCAAAGACATGCACGTTAGCTTAACCGATTACTCTAAATCTGCATTGTTTTAAGAATATACAGTTGTGCTCATACGTTTATACACCCTGGCAGAATTTGTCATTTTTTGGCTGGTTTTCAGAGAATATGACCGATGATACAAAACCCTGTTCTTTTATTCATGGTTAGTGGTTTGCTGAAGCCATTTATTACCAAACAATTGTTTTTGCCCTTTTTAAATCATAATGCCAACAGAAACTACCCAAGTCGCACTGATCAAAAGTTGACATACCCTAGTTCTTAATACCATGTATTGCCTCCTTTAACATCAATGACAGCTTGGACACTTTTCTGGTAGTTGTGGATGAGGCCCTTAATTTTCTCACATGGTAAAGTGGTAAAGCTGCCCATTCTTCTTGGCAAAATGCCTCCAGTTCCTGTAAATTTTTGGTCCATCCAGCATGAACTGCACGTTTGAGATCTCCCCAAAGTGGCTCAATGATACTGAGGTCAGGAGATTGAGATGGCCACTATAGAACCTTCACTTTTTTCTGCTGTAGTCAATGACAAGCTTGACTTGGCCAACTGTACATATGAGCAGTCTCGAATAACCTTGTGTATAGATGTACCGGTAACCTTTTGTGTTGTGATGCTGAAAACGTCGTTAAACAGACCAAACAAACAAACTGCTGCGATACGTTCTGAGAAACAGTCCGTTGACCGGACGTTACCATTGTCTCAGTCTACTATGTAAAACTGTAAATCTAATGAGTCTGGTCACAAAAAAACGTCCCTGCAAACAATCTGTAAATACCAGAGATATAGCTGAAAACAGGAGTGCAAGGCTACCATCTACACAGCAGCCGAAGCTTAAACGATTCCACACGTCCTCCAGGAAACACACAACACCGTGGCTCATCAATTACAAGTACACACTAACAATCACACACACACTGCACAATGTAATTTAAACACAAATGCCCATATCTCGCTGGCTGCGCATAAACAAGAGGGAATGAGTCCACTTTTAGAAACACCAATTTCCAGAACAGGCAACGCAACACCACCTTTTGGACTATTTAAACCATTAAGCAGAGTACAAAAGACTCTTCTTGGCAGAGAAACTGTGACTTCTAAGAGTGTCCGTGCACAACATGGACCATAATGTAGTTCCTACTTAAGTAAATCAAATATAAATTAAAGTACTTTTAATGCAATCAAAACATGAAAATATGACACCGATACCATTTATGTCACCAAATACACTTAACAAAATTAATTTATCCAGCTCTTTGCGGTTGCAACCGTTGGAGTTAAAGGAAAATATTTTATTCCTTATTACAATTTGTTAAGATGGATACAAACTGTTAAGATGGAAATTGACTAAATGGCATTTATTCTATATGGCAATATCCAATCAGGTATTCAATGTATTCTGAAATGTAGATTTCAGAACTGAAAAAGATTCAACTGATCATTTAAACTTTTATGCTATTTACGTTCTTAACTTTTACATACCATTTTAACTGTATTCTCCTATACTGGACTGATGCCAGTTTCTCCACCTCGCCATGTTCCTCTTCTCCACTGTCATCGGACCAGTCCAGCCCTGTAATACAAACAGTTAAGCTTAAAAGGCTCTACTATAATTTATGAGATAAAGTTAGGGCACAGATTAGTAGTTAAATACCAAATCGGGGCTTCAGATCCTCATGCTTTCTTCTCTGCTCCTCCATAAGTCTGTGGAGCTGGACCAAACACGGAGCCTGCTGCTGAGAAAAAGGTGAGAGCACCATCACTGGGTGTCCAGCTGTCCTCTCAGTTTTCGGGGATAGGCCTGGCGTTGCACTCCCAACTTTCTTGGTGAAGGTAAGCTTTGGGCATGTTTCTGACTTCGAATTGCAGATGGGTGGTCTTGTCAAAGGCTGACGAGCAACTTGAACTTTTGTGCATAACTGCCCTGATGCTGTTTTGGGATTTTGTGAGGGGAGTTTCAGAGAGACTTTGGAAAATGCAGGTACTCCTCCGGTTTGTTGAGGAGAAGGACGGGATAAGGAATGCTGGGAGACCACTGTTTCTTTGTGTGTCTGGTGAGGACTAAGAATGCTGTGGATTGTTGCTTTGTTCCCCAAGGCAGGTCCTTCTTTCTTTAATTTCTCCTCTTTGAAGAAGATTGAGGGATCCAGAGGAAGGAGGGTGGCAATGGCTGAGGGTGAGGGCGGGGACAAGTAATCTAAGTATTTAGACGCTTTTAAAGCCAGTGAGGGCACAGTGATATTGAGGGCCAGAGATTCAAGATTGCCTTGCTTCTTTTTCCTTTCTTTCTTTGGCAGGACACCCATGACTTGCAGGTGACTACTGCAGTATCTGATAAAGTAATGTAAAGTAATGTAAGCAATGTAAAGTAATGTAAACATGTAAGTATATATACACTGTACTTGTAGAAAATTCGCGTCCCATTAAGTAATACAGGTAAGCGCCGTTTAACACCCAACCCGAACTATGACCGTTTGCTTTAATGACCGAGGTCCTAACAATTATATTAAGGATTTAATTATAGTACGGACTTGTGTATATGCATACTCTGTTGGGATGTTAAAATACACTGTACACTGTATTTGTACACAAATAAACTTCACAAAAATTGCATTTCATTATGGGATATGCATACATTTTGAAATTCCCCCTACCCAAGATAAAAGAATCACGCTATAATTCATGCCAGTTTTTGCAATGTTCATTGAATCACTTTATTCGTTTGCTCTGTGTATGCGTGTGGGTTGGGGGCACAGCTTTTCTTTGTAATTTGTAGGGGGACTCTAGGAGGGAAAAAAAAGGTCCACAGTCCCAGAGGGTACTGTTACCTGTGTTAGTCAGTGAGCACATGGCTTCACTCGTTTATCTGGTGAATTACAATAAAGAACACAAACTATTTGGGATGTCTGACTGACAATAGTCACAATAGTAAGTATGTGCCTGTCCTATTGTAAGTAGTACTCCCACTACCTATATATTCTCTCTAACTTCTAATTATATGAACTGGTTCACATTCACTCACTGAGACGGTTTTATCTGGCTGATCTACCATGTTGTTTGTAATGCTGTACATCAATGCATTTTTGGTTTTCATCAAATAAAAGTCTTTTCAATGTCTTGTGTTTTAGTGCCATCGCTGGAGCATGTAGTTTGTTTTGCTGCGTAAATGCCCTTCATATTTACATCACAGCAGAATAAAAAGACTTTGTGACTATGGTAATGTCTGGTCAAAGTTGCACGCTGGTCAGTGAGCTGTTTCATAGAACGTAATTTGGTCACTAAACAGTGCATACCTGTATTCACTCCTTCCATGAGAAAGATTTTTTTCTGCCTTATTTTTTGCCTTGCACCATTGTAGTAAAGAGCCCAAATGCACTAAACATTAATTCAGCAGCAGCCCAAAAACATTTGTAACGCAAGATACCTTTTTAAAAAGTTCAATCACACTGAAATTATAATCAGTGGCAACTGCTTACACTCTTCAGATCCATATAGATATTAAGTTAAAATCAATGGAGGGTTTCTTAAGAGAAATGTCAGTTTACATATACCGCATGGTGTGTAATGACATCAGAACATGATTAATACAAAATGATAAATATCACTCACTTGCGGTCCTGGGTCTTGGGAATGGGGTTAGTGCAGCGTTGACTATTGTATTTGGCTACATATTCACACTGCCTAAAAGGGGCGCTCCGGTCCTCCAGAACATGCCGGATGCAGAATGCATAGCCGTTGAGCCGGCGCTGTTTGCAGAGCTTAGGGCTGTATGAACACAGAGGCTTGCGGTCCACCTCTGAATAGTGGATGTGTTTTCCTTCATACATCCCAGGGCTGGAACTCTGTGGAACATCAGCTGCAGAAACAATACTGTTTACTAGGGGTGTAACGATGCACTCTGCAGTTCGATTTCCTTACAATGTTTATTCCGAAATGTAAACAATGCAAAACAATGTATTTTCTAGAATACGTTTTTACACAAAAAAGGATGCATTTGCACAAGAAATGACTTGAAACAGGTTTTAAAACACAAATAAAATTATCTTTTGTATCATCACCAAATAACCAAGTTAAAATGATAATTTTTGATTTCTGAAAAATCCATCCAGCAGCTCTGGGCGCAATGGCAGTAACAACCCTAGACAGGCCGCCAATCCATCGTAGGGAACACATACATACACACTAAGGGTCCAATTAACCTAACACGCATGTCTTTGGACTGTGGGAGGAAACCAGAGTACCAGGAGTAAACCCACACAGACACGGGGAGGACATGCAGACTCCACACAAAAAGGACCCAGGCCGCTCCACCCTGAGATCGACCCCGGGACCTTCTTGCTGTGAGGCAGCGGTGCTACCCACCAAGTCACCGTTCTGCCCAGACATGCCACCTGGCCTAATGCATATCTTTGGTATGTGGGAGAAAACCAGAATTCCTGGAGGTAACCCACACAGACATGGGCAGGTCATGCAACTCCACATAGGCCGGGACTTGAACCTAAGCCACTGAAGCCGTGTGTATGTGTCTGTTTGGTATTTATCTACAGCTTCGCATCATTTCGAAACATTCTCGCTAGGAAAAGTTGATTGTGAATCGGTTACCGCTGAGCCCTCCTGAAGCAGCTTATATAAATCAGCATAGTTGGCAGCTGCTTTGAACAGGTGACGCGTTATATAGGAAGACTTTTTAAACGTCGGTAGGTTAAGTTTGACTTGCAAAAAGAGTCTAGAGGAGTGGAAAAGGACCGTGCCCCTACTTCCCGCCTCCTGCTCAGTATCTCACAGTCCGTCGCTTTATCAGTGAAGAGGCCAGGATCAGGAGAAACGCTTCAATAGAGCGCACACGGTCACTGGTCATATTGCTACGGATCATAGACGGGGAAAATACAGAGCGGAAACCAAAGCCTTGTTACATGATGCCTAGCTGGGAGGGACGGGGTGCATAATATAGTAAAACTAGTTAATCTAGCCAAATAGATCGAGGTACGCCTAGTATATTTATCGCAGATGATTTTAGAAACAGTAATGCGCAAGCGTAGGGCGTTCCGGTATCGTTTTATAAGCGTCAAAAATGACCATTTGTTTTAAATTATTATTAAAATGTACTCATAATTTTATAATGTATTATAATGTACTATATTTTAGTTCAATAATTTTATGTCAAATG
>JAUZST010064359.1:0-22724 GCA_034779995.1 Parotocinclus haroldoi | reverse complement strand
ACACACCCACCCACTGACACCGACCCACACACACCCACATTTAAAGCCAATCTTTATGTGCTTCTGATTTGACTTTGTAGAGAAATTTGGAACTCACAGCGATATATAAACATAACCCACACCAAATATAAACATGAAGGGCCCATATAACACAATTCATGGTCACAACTGAACCGAACAAGCTACGCTGTAAACGAGTGTCTAATCTGAGCTGTACTTAGTGTGTCTGTTTCATACAGGACATTTCATGGTTATAAAACAGTGAAGGACTTTGTGAGACGAAGACGATGGGTCAGGTAAAGACAATCTGTTTATCACTGCTGATCTCACACACAGATCCACACACACCTCTGAGATACGAAACATAGTTAGTTCTTCAAGAAAGGAAAAACTGTAACGACTTTTGATTTCATGAGAATGTGTTGATTGGAACGTCACGAATAAACATTTTAATGCTCCATTAAGCTTTTGTTGAGAGACTATAACATTAAACTATGGAACTTACAAATGCATGTCCTTCTCTACAGGAAGTGCAAGATTACTTTAATAAGCCCTTGGCAAATAGTGGCACCCATCCCTCTGATTGATGTCACCATCCTGCCGTGTCTGACACAGACAAGCGTGCAGCAGGTGCCTGTTTGGGCCATCAGTGAGAAAGGAGACGTGCTGTGCCGCCTGGGAGTCACCACACAGAATCCAGCTGTGAGCACATGACATGTTATATACAGCCCTAGAGAGACAGGGACAGGTACAAAACATGATCTGGAGTGACATTACAGTGACGCTTCAAATAAACAGGGTACATAAGTGAGGAAGTGAACGAGGATACCTTTCTGATAGCTTCTGATCCTCAAACAACAGACTTTGCCAACAGTCTCACACACACACACAGGTCAGGTAAATGTTAACACATTCTGTGACTGTGATTTCTTTGACAGTTCAGATTTATTTCTATACAACAGCATTGTAACAAATGAGCGTTACAACTATCTAGGCTCACAGCCTCAGTCGAGCCCAAATAAGCAAGGCTTGGGTGACAGTGGCAAGGAAAGTCTCCCTAAATGTGATAAGAAAGAATCCTTTCCAAACTCTTTGGACAGCCAAGGTATATAATTATATAAAATTAGAAATATTTCAAAATGAAATATTGAAATACCCCCAATTTGTTGTGTGCAGTGTATACAACACACACACACACACACACACACTATATATATAAATAATAAATATTAATGTATAAACACTGGGTTAAAAAGGCAGAGGATAAATGGAATACATAAGATAATATAAAATACAGAACACATCTTACCATAGGAATAAGAAATAAGTGAGCTTAAAAAATAGAGAATGTAATAAACAGAATATAAGAACAAAAATAAGGAAGGAAAAGTTTAAATACCCGGATTTAACGACCGTTTGATCAACATCTGTTCAGTTTAACATAAGAAATCTGTCATATATACAGCTAATCAACATCTGAATGACAGAACTTGAGTACGAGCCTTTACTTACTACATCTGAAGACAGATAAGAAAATCGGATAAGATAAGAAGGTTAAACAGAACATGGTTACATGGTTAGATGTTCCTTTTGTTTTTGCCATGCCATGGTCTGAGCAGGATAAATGAGCTTCTCAGATTGTGCGTCTGTGTGCCGCAGGGAAGCTCGTGGCTCCATGTGGGAACAGATCAACCCTTTAAATCAATCTCCATCGGAGGAGGACACCAGGTGTGGGCGATTGCCCGAGACGGAGCGGTCTTCTACCGGGGTTCGGTTTCAGCCCAAAACCCTGCAGGTAAGACAGAAGCAAATATAGAGCACATCAATAAGAAGATTGATTACTGATTACTTGTACAGAGTTTGTGCTTTAACGTTGGTTTCCAGGCGAGTGCTGGTACCACATCCCCTCTCCTAACAGACAGAATCTCAGACAGGTGTCTGTGGGCAGGACCTCCGTTTACGCCGTGGATGAAAACAGTAAGAGTGTAAAAATCTTTTAGTCTGAACCTATTGACATTCAATACACGGTGTCAGCCAACAGTTAAGACACACCTGCTTTTAATTCTGTTTTATTTCTTTTTAGCTATTTAATTCACTGTACAGTTGCAAAGGAAGCTCCATGAAGTGTTTATTTCAGCTGGAATCTGGGGTCCTGTTACAGTTTCGGCTTCTGCGTTTAATGAAGCTTTCAGAATTACTATTCTAAATGCTTGTCCATTATTTATAATGGTTTAATAATGAGGAATTCTGGCTATAAAGTACAGTGGTACATCAGTTCATGTCATTCAATTCTGTGTCCCCACAAGGAATCATGTAAATTGAATTAATTTATTTCATACCCTCAGAAAGTCTACAGTGTAGAATGTAGTGCAGTATATGTATTCATGGAGTTGTAGACAAAACAAACATATTAACATTTCAATTAAATTCAATTTGATTTATATAGCACTTTTTACAACGTAGCATTGTCTCAAAGCAGCTTTACAGTAATACATTATCTTAAAAGGCCAATCCCAAGTTGAGCAAGCCTAGGAAAAACTCTCTAAAATGGTATTAAGGGGTCCTCGGGAGGACCGAGACTCAACAGGGGACCCATCCTCCATAACAAATTATTAATAACATTTAAATTAGTAATAGAAAAATGATTAAAAAAGTCCTTAGTGGGAGGTCCTTGGAGGCACATCGTCTCCTTCTGTCCAACCATTGGAGGGAGTTCCTGCACTCTGCTGTTAGAGACCATAAGAGTGATGCAGAGCCGGAAG
This sequence comes from Parotocinclus haroldoi, assembly GCA_034779995.1. NCBI lineage: Eukaryota > Metazoa > Chordata > Actinopteri > Siluriformes > Loricariidae > Parotocinclus > Parotocinclus haroldoi. The sequence goes on along the minus strand of JAUZST010064359.1, from coordinate 19,962 downwards.
ATCATCCAGGCGTGCGAGCACACAACCGACACTAATTGTTCTTGTCAAAATGATTCGAGAACCGAATTTGACAATTTCCTTGGTGGTCGAGAACTGAGGTACCACTGTACTTCCTACACAAGGTGTTGGAATGCAGTTTGTTGAAGCATGCTTTTCTTTTCTTGCAAAGGTAATCTGTGGTATAGGCAGGGTCTGACTCCCAGTTACCCTCAGGGAACTCTATGGGAACTCATTTCTGGTAATGTGTACAAGGTCTCCGTTGGGCCGCTGGACCAGGTACAAGATCTCACGTAATTTACTGAACTTGTGTACCACACTATGTATTTAATATCATTGTGATTTACCAAATCCCAGCATGTCAAAAACTGAGCAACAGCAGAGATTGGCTGCTCTTGTTTTAATCAATCAACCAAAAATGCACACGCTCCGAGAATTTGAAAGTTGAGATTAGTCCAAGTGAATGAAAACAAAAAGTAACAAATGACCCTTACAGTGGAATTTTACATTTACATTGTTTAGACACCCTTATCCGGAGCGACTTACAACTTCTACAGCCTTACAATAATGGGTGAAGGGCCTCGCTCAGGGACCCAACTGTGGCAGCTTGGCAGAGGTGGGATTTGAACCCTGGACCTTTTGGTCCATAGTCCAGTGTCTTACCCACTAGGCCACCACAGTCCAAATTAACAAGTGATATGCATTATGTATCTTTAAAATAAATGCCCCCATGGCAACCACCGTTCTAGAACAACCATCATCTGAACGTTGAAACCCCAGAAGCCCTGCAATGAAAATCTGAATCAGCTATCAGACAGGTTTTAACATAACAGTTCAGTCTTACTCTGTTTTTCACTAGAAATGAACATGAAGGTCAAATCACTCGGTCTTAAATCTTAAATCATTTTGTGCAGGTTTGGATAATAGCTGAGAAGGTCCCAGGTCATCCTGCTGAGCGCTCAGGTACAGTGTGCCACAGGTTAGGGGTGCAACCCATGCAGCCTAAAGGATTATCCTGGGACTTTGGAATTGGGGTGAGTCATCATGTGCATTATTCCCATTTAAACATGAGAGATGAAGGAATTGACAGCAGATCATGAGAGGTGCGCTTGTGCACCGATACAGGGAGGATGGGAGCACCTGTCAGTCAGAGGAAACTCCACCGAGGCTCAGCGTGTCGTCCATCACAGCCCGCAGGTCAGCAGGAGTCCAGAGCAGGTGAACAGAAACGCCGCGCCCTGTTAAGCTCCTCGCTACCAGCGCGCGCACACTTTAGTTTTGCCTACGTTTTTCATTTATTCATTTAAACGTCTTGGATGTAGTATTTTAAAATCGTCCCTTTCTTTGCCACCGTTTGCTTTGTGGTTCGTTTTGTGTCTTACTAAGCTAGAACAAAGTCGTATGATGAACCCCAATACCTTCAGTGGCTACGTTTACATCCAGAGATTGTCAGCAAGCTCGATGAATGTCACTGATGAACAAGCTGATAAATGTCTTTATTTACTCGGACCGAATGTGATCTGATCCAAACATGAATGTGTTGAGCACATTTAGTACGTTACCATGGCAATGGAATCTGGGCGATGACTCGGCAAAACCTACTCCAGCTCTTCTTATTACACAGGGAGAAAAGTTAGATAAGAACCCAGCGTCATTTGCTCAAACACGGAACAGTGTGGGTTATTACTCCCAAATAAAGTGTATTTTGCTGTCCGAGAAATCAGTGTTTAATCTTTATCATTCGATTTCCCAAGCAGACCTGAATCATATATTTTAATGCAATGTAACAAATGCAAACAAATAAACCAGCGCAGCTCTTAAGACAAAACCGGTCACAAACTCAACAGGTTTTGTACTGTAGGTACAATAGAAATACACTCCATAGCAATTACCATACGTTACCATAGCAATGAAATCTGGGAGATGCCTACTTCAGCTCTTCCTATTACACATGGAGAGAAATCAGAAATGACATCATCAACAGCACAAACACAAAACATGCTCAGATTGGAAATGTAATCAGATATAAAGTTCACTAATGTTCTTCTGTTTGAAGGATTCCCCAGACCGTTCAATCAGACAGGCCTAAATACGATTATTAACTAAGCAATAGGTGGCATGTAAACCTAGCCAGTGTAAAATGATTGTCTTCATTCCATCCACCTGAAAAGCCTTTCATTAACAAAAACATCTGCCGACTGGATATGCATTTGCCAATGTTTGTCTTCTTACATAAAACACAAAAATGGAGTATCCATGCTGCTAAATGTTTCCTAGCTAAAGGGAGCAGCCCGCTGCCACAAGCACTTACACTAGACCAGGGCAGGACTGAGTACATTTCACTCATTCATTCATTTATCCAATTAATCCTCGATCACAGTCACTGGAAAGCCAGTGCCAGATAATACACACATTTATAATCTGACAATTTTCCTTCCTTCTTATTTGTACCACAAACGGCAAGAGAACACATTTCAGGGAAATGGATATTTTTTTTCATTTATTTCAATAATAAACAGTGTAATTATTTATAAACAGTTCATTCAATTACACTAAGCATGATCATAAATGAAGTAAAAAGATCACCTGTTTAAAATGTACACCTTTTAAGGACATGACCTGCATTCACGCCATTCTTTTCATTGATCCTTCTCATTTTAGATCATGTTTAAATTGATATGTCAAGCTTCAGCTTTAAATTACAAAATGACACCTTACCCCTAGAACTTACATGATTCCCAATTTACAGACAGATTTTCACATTTATATACATCCATACAGTTCCACATTAAGTTACACTTGTGCAAGATTAAGCAAATGTATATACTGTAGAATAAAACCAGTTCTTAAATAAAATTTCAAGATGAACTAAGTGTGCTGGTAATACAAGCAGTTCTGGAACGCAGCTTACTGTACTGAATTACAAGCTTTAATCGTCTTTTACACACTTCAGTATCTGGAGTTAAACCTTCGGAGATGTGACTTTGACTATCTGAATAACATCACATCGATTCTGGAGCTTAATCATATAAGAATATATTTTAAGCAAAACCGGACTTCCAAGCAGTGGGAACTTTCTTACCGAACACTACAGTCGTTAGTGTTAAGCTGCTCCTTAGTGAAAATGGCAGGATCGAATAAAATAACTTAAGGTTTTCTATCTAAGCATATAAACACCAATCATTCATGAATTAAAGACAATGAACGTTTTAGGCCTGAAAACGAGCATTTAAACTGATCACAATTCTTTGTTACACACACATCATGTCTCAAAACACTTTTACAATTCAAATTACAGTCTAAGTCAAGGCAATATGAAGCAAAAACCAGACAAATGGTATACGAAAATACAGTATAAAATTGTGAGGACAGGAATTTCAGCTGCTCAATGAATTTCCACTCGTTTGGGTTAATTTGCATAAAAGACTGGAACATAAAATGTTCTAACAAATCATGTTTGTCTTCACTTAATACATCTACGTTTTTACTTAATACTTCTCAGTTTTGAAACGTGTCAATAAAGCTACACACTGATAAAGCTCACAAAGGCCAGAGAAACACTTGTACTCTCTGCTTCCATGGACGGCTGGATGTTACCAAGGACAGAATCATTTTAAAAAAGGAGAAAAAAAAACAATAAGCATCCATAACGCGCCTATAGACTGGGGTAGTTTGCTTGTTTTGTTTATTTACCATTGTAGGTTATATCGAATACAGTCGTTATACTCAGCTTAGGGGACAATTTTAGCATAATCAATGAACAGACAGCATGTCGAAAGATAGGAACAGAATACACACCTGGAGAAGCATAGAGGAGCGTCAATCAAGGAGGAATAAAGGAGTATTTCTCCCTTAACCATGCCGTACAAAGAGTGCTGCCCGAGAAATAACAAATGTTTCATCTTTATCACCAGATTTCCCAAATAGACCTGAATCATAATGCAAACAAATAAACCAGCGGAGCTCTCAAGACTAAACTAGTCTCAAAGTCGACAGGTTCATTTTTCACTTATTAAAACAATTTTTTTTATTAACCATCTTTAATCAACATCCAGGCAGGATGAAACGTATATGGGGTCCTGAGCTAATTTTCTCTATTGCAGCTGCTACCTGGTGATTTTAGTTCTGTCCGGATTGGCCACGTCTGTGTTTTTCTCCCTCCTCCCTGAGAAAATGACTGTTTTACTACCCAACTTGGTAGTGCGATGCTAATTCAGGCCCACTCCCACGATCATCTCCATAAATGTACAGACAGATATCAGCTTGAATGGGACGCTCCATTAAAAGATATGAACCACACAACCTGACATTCACCTTGCAAACCCAGGCTTTATTTTATACCTAGGTCTGCAAGAACTGCCGTTTCCAGGGTCTGCTACGTATTAAAATGATATCAAGTAAATTAGTGCTGTGGGAAGATTTAAATATCTAACATCATTTTTATAAAGGTAAAATAAAAAAAAAGGTACTAGAGCCATACGAGGATCAACACAAACACCCTTTACTCACTATGAATTCAATAACAATTGAAAATTTAATATGATTACAATTCTAATAATCGTGGGCAGCACGGTGGCTCGGTGGATGGCACCGCTGCCTCACAACGAGATGGTCCCAGGTTCAATCCCAGGGTGGAGCGACCTGGGTCCTCCCTGTGTCCGTGTGGGTTTACTCCAGGTACTCCGGTTTCCTCCCACAGTCCAAAGGCATGCATGTAAGGTTAACTGGTATCTTTAATAGTGACAAACCGTGTGTGACAGTGACTGTGTGTGCCATATGATGGATTGGTGCCCTGTCTCGGGTTGTTCCTGCCCTTGCGCCCAGAGTTGCTGGCGCGTGACCCCGTGTGGATTAAGCGGAAGATAATGAATGAATAATAGTGTCTTGTTCACTGAAGCACATCTCAATGGGACACTTTTAGGCGAAGGGCTGCCGATGCATCACAATTACCAGTACAAGTTCTTTTGAACTGGGTTACTTTTATACACACTTTATATACTTCAAGCTCAATCCCTTAATTGTAGTCACTCTCTGTTTACTTCACTGAGATTGAGAAGTTCTCCAGAAGTGTATTCTAGTTCCTCACCTCATGTGGTCCCACAGGACTAGGAACATGCTACAGGCTTCTTCAGTTCCCAACCCTAGAGAGCTCAGCCTATCTCTGTCGTCTCGGAATAAAGTCGAGAATAAAGAACAAGAAATGACAGGCTACTGTTACTGTAGTCAAAACACTGTGCAAAAAATACCTTCAAGAGGCATAACCCGGTTGCCGCCCCTATTCAAAGCTAGTCTTTTAGAAGAATCTCATACAAGATTTGACACTCCTCAAGATTCAGTGATTTATAATAAAAGCAGAGTACCATAGCATAAGAATTGCACAACCAGGTATGAGTCTATTGGCTCTCGATAACCTCTTAAAAAGATCCAGGTACTCTTTTGATGGCGGGGAATGTATAAACAAAAAGTGACGAGTAATATCTAAGCATGTACAGACAAATGATCACAACACTGAGGCGGTGCTTTAACCCAAAGCATGTTAAGCAAAAGGGGTTCCTTCAGTGATACAGGTGAAGAACAGTGTTCATAGAGCACGCTCTGAGGTCTGCTGAAATATAGGAGGGAGAAAACAATATAGACACTCTTCCTCTTCTATATCGCAGAAGAACCAGCAGTGATGACTTAGAAGCTTACAGTCTTCATAGCATGGATCCAATTCTCTTCAACACTGTCTTAGTTAAGCCAAAATACTCAACCATCCTCAGGGTCTTTAATCCTTTTCTCCATCTTCACTGCTTCCTGAATATGGATAAAGAAAAAGAACCCATGGGTAAGTATACTGCTCACTAAAATGATATGATATTTATACATTTCATTTTGAAATAAATGTGAGCAGCGTAATAAGCACCAACTGTTTGAGAGACTGTACTAAAGATTAGGGTTGTGTGATATGAATTGCCCTATGATGATATATTCTGCTCACAAAAACCAGGGGATATTTCATATTCCTATAATTTTTTTGTGAGCAGTATATTTTAACAATATGTGAGCTGACATAAGTATGTCACTTCCTTTACAAAAACAAACACAAAACACACCGAGTTCACATATTAACTGCATTAAGTAGCCAGGTAAGAAAGAGTGCATGCACTGTATGAGAGAACAAACTATGCCAGGAATCCAAATGCAGACGTCACCAGCCTCACAGCCTAGGAGATTTAAGATTTAATCCTGGTTTGGTTTTGAAAAGACGGATGTCGAAAGACGACAATCTGCAAACTATGCCTGCTATTTCATTATGGCAAATTTAGGGGGTCAGCTGTCCAAATGCCAGAACATATTGAGACCCCCCCGACACCACAATTGCACTTCCTTATGATTATTTAAGAAATTATTAATTTTCTTCTCATTGATCATATTTTATTATTTATTTGGTTTTACTTAACGTCGCTCTCTGCATCAGTGGCTATTTCAGTGACGCAAACAAGGTCATATCAGGACATATCAGTTATATACAGACACACACAGACACACACACACAGACACACACACAGACACAGAGAGAGAGAGAGAGAGAGACAGACACACACGGACAGACACACGGACAGACACACGGACAGACACACGGACAGACACACGGACAGACACACGGACACGGACACACACAGACACACACACAGACACACACACAGACACACACACGGACACACACACGGACACACACACGGACACACACACGGACACACACACGGACACACACACGGACACACACACACACACACACACACACAGGAGTCAATTTAGTATAATCAACAAAACCTAACAGACAGACTTTGACTGTGGGAGGAAAACAAAGGAAGCCCAGGTGGAGGACATGTAGACTCCACCCCAAAAAGACCCCAAACACTCACTGAGCCACCCATATGATAAGCAACCAATTTAAAAGATTAAATTCTAAAGATGTCTAAAGTGGTACTTAATAAAACTCTGTGGTTAATTTAATTAATTACAAGTATTTTAAAACATTTAATATATTATTTTAATTAACATTTAATAACATTTAAAATATTGTACCCATCACACCCTTTATTGAATGATGCTTCCAGTTCTTTGAACCTTAAATAGCATGTTTTTCATATTTCTCTTTTTGTTGAATAGCATTATTAAATATAATTTTATCAAACTAATTTTATTTTAGGTTTTTAAATGGTCGCTGTAGATTTTTCTTCACCAACTGAAATCAAGCCATTAAACAGCTAGGAATACTTTAAATTGCATTTACTACAGTTAAACATTCATCACATGGCTGTGCATCATACACACAGCCACATACACAGCTTGTATATAGATGTAACCTGGTGTGTCGCTGAAATGGCCACTGATGCCAATAGCAACATTAAATAAATAAATAAACAAACAACTGTGCATGTCAACATTTGGGATATTGTGTAGGAACCCTTCATTGTATTCCCAAATGGTATTTGCCTCTCTTTACAAGTGTGTTTAGGTGCATTTAATAAGCCAATAAACTGAAGTTTACTGTCAGTAATCTGATTAAACAATATACAGTACATGCACCTGAATAATCAGATAATGGCAAACCTCTTTTTGTTTTTTACATGGCTCAGGTAATAAAATCGACCTTCTACTTTTTTTGCAACCAGCCAAATAATTACAAAAAAGATGCGCTGTAAACTTCAATAGTAAATAATCAAATTCTACATTTTATCGAGAATATACAATGTTTGAGTCTCCACAAAGTGTTTATAGACATTTTAAAGGGTGCTGCATGTAATGTACAGGTTTGCCAAATCAAACACGTTTAAAAAAATCTAACTAGGTTTATGACAACAATTTCAAATGTAGCAAAGTACCCAAGAATAAAAGTGATCTGGCAACCAAAGTTTGCAAGAACATGCAGACTGAGAATACAGATCACAGTATGAGTATATACAGTTGCAAGAAAAAGTATGTGAACTCCTTGAAGTTATTTGGCTTTCTGCATAAATTGGTCATTAAATATGGTCTGATCTTTATCCAAGTCACAACAACAGACCAGCATGGTCTGCTTAAACTCCTACTGCACAGAAATACGTTTTCATGTTTTATTGGAAATGATGTGAACCTTTGGATTTAATAATTAGATGACCCTCCTTTGGCAATAACCTCAACCAAACATTTTCTCTAGGTGCAGATCAGAATTTCTGACCGTTTCTCTTTACAAAACTTCAGCAATATTCTTAGGATGTCTGGTGTGATGTCTCTTGAGGTCATGACTGACTGGACCACTACAGAACATGTTATTTCTTCTGTAGAAGCCATTCTGTTGTTGAATTACTTCTGTGATTTGGGTGTTGTTCTGTTGCATTATCCCTCTGTTGAGCTTCAGTTGGTTGTCTCAGGTTTTCCTGCAAAATGTCTTGATAAACTTGGGAATTAATTTTTCCATCAATGACAGCAATCATTTCACCATATTTCACAGTTTTGATGAGGTTTTAATCTTGGTGTGATGTGCCTTTTTTCTCTCAACACAGTGTTCCTTCCATGCAACTAAATTTTGGTTTCGGTCCACAGAACATTTTGCCAGCAGGGCTGTGGAACATCCAACATGCCTTTCTGCAAACATCAAACATGCAGCAATGTTTTAGTTTTGGACAGCAGTGGCTTCCTCCATGATATCCTTCCCTGCACATCGTTCTTATTTAACATTTTCTGTTACGTTATGTCTTACATAGCAGGACAGTAGCAACAGTGCTGAATTACCGTGGACAAATAAACATCAAGGCTTTTAGAGATACATTTGTACCACTTTCCAGCTTCATGCCAGTCTACATTTCATGAATGAAGGTCTTCTGAGAGCTCTTGTGTGAGGCATGGTTCACATCAGACGATGCTTCTTGAGAACATCAAACTCAAAACTGGATTGTGTTTTTATAGGGCAGGGCAGCTTTAACCAAGACATCCAATCACATTGATTGAACTCCAGATTCGCCAACTTCTGGCTCCAGTTAGCTATTGGAGAAGTCATTAATTGGTAAATGTTTACAATAAAAACCTGACAACATAATTTTGTGCAGTATTAGTATTAAACTTTGTCTTTTGTTAAGACTTAGATGAAGATCAGAGCATATTTAAGCACTAATTTATGCAGAAAGCCAAGTAATCCCAAAGGCTTCACATACATTTCTTGCAAATGTATGCTATGAGAGTAAAGCTAAAATTCAGCTCTGTATCAGATTTCTTAATCTGATGATTGAATGATAATGCCCAAAACACTGTTACAGTCATAACGAACCTTTTAGAAGGCAAGGATATGCTGGTGTCTCCCTAGGTTTTATTCATTTTGTCAGGGAAATCATACCAAAACAAGACAATTTTTTTCACCACCAACTGATGGATCTAGTTGAGTAGTCACTGAGTCTAATGAATGCATATAAATACATATAAAGGCAACAGAAGTATTAAACAGGGCAGCATGGTGGCTCGATGGGTAGCACTTCTGCGCCTCTGGAGCGGCCTGGGTCCTGGGTGGGGTGTGGAGTCTGTATGGACTCCCCGTGTCTGTGTAAGTTTATTCTGGGTACTCCGATTTCCTCCCACAGTCCAAAAACATGCGTGTTAGGTTACTTGGTGTCTCTAAAGTGGCCCTTAGTGCATGACTGTATGCATAACTCTGTGTGTGTGCCCTACCATGGATTGGCACCCCGTCTAGGTTTGTTCATGCCCTTGCACCCAGAGTTGCCGGGTGGGCACCAGCTGATCTGCAACCCCGTGTAGATTAGGTGGAAGATAATGAATGAATAAAGTATTAAACAAAGACACCTATACAGACAGCTATGTTTTACATTAAGTACCTAGTGTTCAGTTCGTATCCACAGGACGTGCACTTGAATTCCCACTGTCCAACATGTTGGAAGAAACTATTAGCACAGTCATCTGACCTCAGGAGAAGGGGAAGGGCAAAGACAGGTGTCTCATTCTGACCTGCAAAATAATGTATTATTAAAAACAAATTAGAACTGTTTTATATAAATTCCATAACACAGACCAGTTAATGCATAATTAGAATGACTAAATGGCTAAAGGTAGGAGAAGGGGACAAATCTTGAAGCAGAAAAGCAAATATACAGTCCTCGCAAAAGTAAGTACACCCGTTACATTGTTTAACTATCTTATTATATAATTTCATGGAACAACACTGAAGATAAGACAATTTGATACAATGTACAGTAGTCCATCTACAGCTTGTATAACAGTGCAAATTTGCTGTTCTCTCAAAATAACCCAACACACAGACATTACTGTCTAAAAGTGAAAACGGCCAAACTGTGTCCAGTTAACCAACCAGGTGAGGAATACAAAGCAAATTGTGTCATGCCTAAAGTTAAGGGTGGTGGTGGAAATGGTTTGGGGCTGCATGAGTGCTGCCGGCTGTGGGGAGCCAGTGTGTATGTCCAGACCTACATCCTATCGAGCATCTGTGGGGCATTTTCAAAAGGAAGGTGGAGAAGCACAAGCTGTCTAACACCCACCAGCTCAGTGATGTCAGCATGGAGTAGTGGACAAGGACTCCAGTGGCAACCTGTGAAACTCTAGTGAACAAACATGCCCAAAATAGTTGATGAAGTGCTGGCCATTTTCACTTAGAGGTGTACTTTCTTTTGTTGCCAGCAGTTTAGACATTAATGACTGTGTGTTCATGTAATTTGAGGGCACTGCACATTTACACTGTTATAGAAGCTGTACAGTAATTTAAACAGAATAATTAAATTATTTAAATATCACACAATGCAGTTATAGTTATTCAAATGAAGTTGGGACGTTATGTAAAACAAAAACGATGATTTCCAAATCCTTTTCAATCCATATTCAAACTAATATACTAAAAAGTCAAAATATTGAATTTCAAGATGTTCAAATGGATAAACTTTATTTATTTATTTTTTATGTTCACTCATTTTGAATGCCTGCCTGTTCTAAAAATGTTGGGACATGGGCAACAAACTCTAGGAAATTGTTGAAAAAAAATTCCACAGGTGAGTGTCATGATTGGGTATAAAGGGATCATCAACAAAATGCTCAGTCGTTCACAAGCAAGGATGGGGTGAGGTTCACCACTTTGTGAACAACTGCATGAGCAAAAAGTCCAACAGTTTAAGAACAACATTTCTCATTGTGTAATTGCAATCTACAGTCCATAATATTATCAAAAGATTCAGAGAATCTGGAGAAATATCTGCAAGTAAACCAACACTGAATGGCTGTGACCTTCGATGGCTAGATCTGTATCTTTCCACAACTCTGTCTCAGCTCTTTGGGCAGTTCCTTCGACCTCATGATTGTCATTTACATTAACATAGTCCAATGAGTTTAATTAAACACAGCTGGACTTTAATGAAGGAGTAGAACCATCTCAAGAAGGATAAGAAGAAATTGAAAGTCTGTGAGTTAAATATGAGAGTCACAGCAAAGGGTCTGAATACTTATGACCATGTGATATTTCAGTTTTTCTTTTTTAAAACATTTACAAAAATATCTACATGTCTGTTTTATCTGTTAAGATGGGATGCTGAGTGTACATTAATAGGAAATAAAATTAACTTTTTTTTTATTTTAGCAAATAGCTACAAGGAGACAGTGATACATTTAAAGGGGTCTGAATACTTTCTGTACCCACCGTATGTTGCCATCCAAGCAATGTCTTTTACAGGGACGTCCCTGCTAATTTCAGCAAGACAAAGCCAAGCCACATTCTGCATGTGTTACAACAGTGTGGATTCATACTAAACGAATGTGGGTGCTAGACTGGCCTGACTGCAGTCCAGGTGTCTCCCATTAAAAATGTTACGTTATGGAGCACAGAATACAACAATGGAGACCCCAGGCTGTTGAGCGACTGAAGTTGCACATCAAGCAAAAATGAGAAATAACTCTACCTACAAAGCTTCAACAATTAGTGTCCTCAGTTCCTAAACACTTATTGAGTGTTAAAAGAAAAGGATGTAACAGTGGTAAACATTCCCCTGTCCCAACTTCTTTGGAATGTGTTGCAGACATCAGAATCAAAAAGAGTGAATATTTTTAAAATTGCAAAAAACAACAAAGTTTATCCATTTGAACATTATTTTTTTTCTTTGTAGTGTATTCAGATGAATATGGGTTGAAAAGAATTTGCAAATGATTGAATTCTGTCTCTCGCAGTTCAAGTGTACCTACGATAAAATTTGACCTCTCCATTCTTTTTAGGTGGAAAACCTCAAACACATTTTCTCCACTGCATGCAAGTATAATACAATATTAATTATAATATTGAGGAGAAAGGGTAAGTTTATTAAGGACAAATCTAGGTTGGATTCAAGTATGGACACTAACAGTTACTGGTTGTACACCTGTGGCCATGTGTTGCCTCTCATGCCAGGGCTTCCAACTGGCATTTTTCAGCAGGGAAATGCTCACCCACACACAGTACGAGTTTTCCAGGAGTGTATCTGCCTATGTCTAGAATTCCAGCTTCCACAACCTACCAGTGTACAGGATCAATAAACCCAACTCCAGCATGTGTGTGTAAATGTGAAACAGGATGCCATACGCAACCAGTATGCCTCCCATGCCCACCCCCATCTCATCTTGTATCCAGACTACAACCTGCCAAGTAACTAAAAGGGAAACTACAGCCCACCTTCGATTGTACTAAATTTGAAGAGACACTATCTACATTTTGTAAACGTTACTGAAATAGCACAGAACCATCTGTAATATGCTAAAAAAAAGAAAAAAAAGCTAACCTCACACCAGCAAGCAATGATAAATCTCTTACCAATATCACATTGAAGTTTTGGCTTAAGAAGCAGGAAGGCAGATTGCCGAAGATCTGCCAGATCCTGCTCTGTTTTCTGGAGGACATCAGAAGGTACACGTACAACATTGTCTGCTGGAATAAGAATTAAACATAAATAAAAACTCAATATGAATGAAAGAACTGTCCAATAAACTTGATTTTAATATATGCTGACCAACCTTGGCAATGTTCTTCCTTGGCCTTGATATTTGCACATAATATGTTGTATTTTGTGCACAAGTTCATCACAATAGCCTTATTGCTAGAAACGTTGTCATTCACACAGTCATCCTTGCAAGATCCTCCTAACACCTTCAAGTTTACAAGTGCTACAAGCAACGAATCTAACCAACATGAGTTGTTTGCATTTTTCCAGAATAAGTATGGATGAGTAGGTACCAGCTCTGTAAGATCTTGAGGAGTTACATCTGCCTGCAGTTCACTGCAAACTTCATCTTGAGTGCTTGGTAGAGGATCCTTAACAGCCAATCCTGACACTTGAGAGACGGCATCAGCCTTGGTACATGTCCAATTAGATTTCACAGTCTCTCTCTGCTCATGCAGCAACGGCTCATCTTCAAATGATTTTGCAGACAAACTGGAGTCAATAGAGTCAACACATTTCACCTCAGTCCCACTGAGCTCATCTGTCTTTGGCTGTTTAGAGGTTGGTTGAAGGTTGCTGAACTCGGACAAGTCAGACTTCCTCTTACATCCCTTGAATTCCTGAGCTGAAGAAAAGTTAGCATGAATTTTGTCCAAAGGTCTGCTGACCAGGGAGTACAGGCACTGGACGAGAATAAAAAAAAGGTTTGAGAATGTTGTAGTATATATTGCCAGTATCAGATAGAACACACACATATCAATCTTCAATCTACTTCATGTGATACATGACTACATATATACAGCAGCAGTTCTTATAGTTGTACAGGACTGTTGTAACCTAGCAGTTAAGCTACTGGACTATATGGACCAGAAGGTCCAGGGTTCAAATCCCTTATCTTCCACTGGTGGGTCCTTGAGTAAGACCCTTAACTAACGATTGCTCAGATTGTACGAATGCATCAGGTGTAAGTTGCTCTGGATAAGCATTTAGCATCTGCTAAACAGAACAATAGGCAAAAGCTTGGTGAGAAAGCAACAACTGTTGGTGCAATTATTAGAAAATGGAAGAATCACAAGACAACTGTCAATCTTCATCAGTCTGGTGCTCCATGCAAGATCTCACCTTGTGGGGTAAGGATGATTCTGAGAAAGGTCAGAAATCAGCTCAGAACTACACTGAAATACCTAGTCAATGACCAGAAGAGAGCTGGGACTGCAGTTTCAAAGATGACTATTAGTTAAAAACTACACCGTCATGGATTAAAATCCTGCAGGGCACGTAATGTCCCCCTGCTCACATGAACAAATGTTCAGGCCCATCTGAAGTTCAGTTCGACCATCTGGATAACCCAGAAGAGGCATGGGAGAAGATTGTGTCAGATATGACATTGTATTGTAAGAAATCAAATCACCATGTTTGGAGGATGAAGAAGGATAGGAACACCCTCCCAACTAAAGCATGGAGGTGGATGACAATGGGCCAAAAAACCCGATTTCCCATACGAATCATTTCAAGATGCTGGAGTGGCCTAGCCAGTCTCCAGACCTAAGCACCAATAGAAAATCTTTGGATGGAGCTAAAACTTGTTGCTGCCCAGCAACAGAACCAAAACTTGAAAGATCTGGAGAAGATCTGTATGGAGGAGTGGACCAAAATCCCGGCTGAACTTGGTCAAGAACTACAGTAAACATGTGACCCCTGTAACTACAAACAAAGTTCTGTTTTTCTATTGTATCAAATACTTATTTTTTTTATTCCGCCTCTCACAGCTAAGGTGTACCTACAATAAAAATGACAAATCTCTCCATTCTTTGTAAGTGGGAAAAACTATCAAATACTTATTTTCCCCATTGCACATGCTAATGTTAAACTAAACTTTTCACACGTCCATGCATTTCATGTTACCACCTATTTCATGTGCTACATAGTTTAATATAATTAAGTCAAAATAATTACAAAGAGCCTTTTAACAGTTTAGACTGAATCAAAAGAGTAAACGGGTGCATAGGAAGATGTGTGAAGCAGGGTGACTGATAACTAAATATCTAGGATTTCAGTTCACATATGTTGAAATGTTTTGGAATGTATTTAAGGTATTTAGATTCACTTTACTGGTGAAAAAACAAGTTGAACAAAAAATAAACCATTAGTGGGAGACCTCCAGGTTTGCATGACTCAAACAGATTTCTAATTTGCAAGCATCCAATAATCTTACAGAAGAATGTAACACTTTCATTAACTGAATAATGCTATTTATTTCCTCAAGTATATACTGAATTTCAGAGTCTCCACAAAATTGCTTGGTAGTCGTTTTGCTGCACTTTATTTTGTGCTGCATTTAATCCCAGGGTTGCCATTTCCCAAGAAGAAAATAAGCCTTCAGGTCACAGGAAAAAGTCCACAAGCAGACAGGGCAACTGTGTCACATTAGGCTTGTGTGCATGTGCAGAAGGGTTGTGGCGATAACCATATTACCATGGTTATGTGATGCCTAGTGTTTAGCTCATCACAGTCATCACCTCAGTTATGCTTCATTTGTATAATGGATCGTTTTATAGTTTTCATTTGTAAAATAGATAATAGCTGAAAGATCTGACTCCCTGGGGACCGTGAATTAACAGTGGAAGAAACAGAGGCTCTAGCAACCAAAGTTTACATTGAGCTCTTATCCACAGAATGCACTGTAGAAGAAGAATGATTTATAATGATTATCATATGAAATTAAGTTTTGTGAATTTATAAAAGCAATATGAACGGGTCAGGCTGTGCATTCTTGTGATTAGATCACAGGTCAAGAGCTTCTATAATACACTTGCCTTTTACAGAAAGCCTAGGCTCTTGGCTTAAAGCCTACTTTTATTTGTTTTTTTCTTATGATGCATATGTGGGATAGGTGTGCAATTTGAAACAGAAATGGAATAAACATGCTTCATTACCATCACTGACTCTAGGGCTGGGCAAGATAACAATACATTTCGCCTGACAAGAGAAAAAAGTTTTATCGTTTAATATTACGATTGCCATTGGGTTGTGTTGCAAAATATGTTTTTAGTGTTTGGGTGATGCACGTAAACAAACTGGAGGAGAGTGAACACAAAGCATACCACGGTAATTTCAAACAAGGGGGGCCAATAGGCACAAAAAGAAGAAGTCGTTTCTAAAGCTTCTGTCACATGGACACTGTTTGGGTATGAAAGGTCTAGATCAGATATACATACTTGTGCTTTTCCATTTGTCAAGCAGTGGAACGTGCAAAAGCGAAAACATGATTATAATTATAGTATTGTCTTCAAATACAATCTTTTTAGACAGATTCTTACAGGAGTCCATGGCTGAGGAACCCAGAGGAACTTGAAGGCTCTCAGTTAATAATATTAAGAAACTATTCACCATTTGGTTTGGATTAAGGCCATAAAATGTTAAAAGGAAATGTTTATGTCTATTTAATTCAATATGTTACATTTATTTAGTTTTGCATTAAAGATATGATTAAAGATTGATGTGTATTGGTTGATGCATAGAGAATACCTTAAACCATAAACTTTTAACTAAACTAATACTTACTGAACTTACTATAACAAATCATTTTGAAAATAACTTTGTTCTGAATGGATTCTCAACCCTATCTTTAATAAGTGGTTAACTAAATGGTAATGGTTAGATAATGTCTGTAATGTCTAGCACTAGAATAAAGGGGCTTTATTTTACACGGGGCACATAAAGCTCTTAATATTTTGGTTGTCTTCACCATTCCAAGATTATACTTAAAGCTGACTAGTTTACTGGCTATTCTTCAATATATAACAGTATGCCCTGCCCACAAATTACACCTTAAGGTAGACAAACTACACCTGAAAACCAATGGTAAACAGTGAAACTACCAAGACAGCCAGAAACAACCATACTAACAGAATCAGCACATAAGTCAGAATCCTACCGTATCAGGACAGAATGTCTAAAGCAATGTTTATTGCATTGGCTAGACTTTAATATCTAATGCTAAGCCCTGCCCACATATCACACCTTAAGGTCTAATATTTTTCAGATACGGCATGTGACAAATAGGAATTTATTATTTTTAATATAGTAGCACTGCAGTGATGTGGACTTATTCTAAACCATGCCTTTCCTTTTGAGGATCAGTCAAAGCGGTGCAGATTATTCATTTTACTTGAACAAGCTCAGGCTTGGGAGATTGTATTTGGGAGAGATTTAATGTTGGACTATTAAACACTAAGACTAAATCTGTCTGTTGTCACAGTCACCTCTTCTTAACTGACAGGAAAGACACTTGATGTGGTCTTTCCTACTGTAGCCCATCTGCTTCAAAGTTTGACATTGTGCAGTAAGAGAAGCTCTTCTGCATACCTCTGGTTCAACAAGGGGTTATTTGAGTTACTTTTGCCTCTCCATCAGCTCAACACAGTCTGGACATTCTCTTATCTGCCATCTGACATTAACAAGACATTTTCACCCAGAGTACTGCCGCTCACTAGATATTTCAGTTCGATTTCAGATCTCTGTAAACCCTAGAGATGTAAACCCTGTATGAGCAAACCCCAGATAATCAGCAACCATGCCACATTCAAACTCACTTAAGCTACCTTTCTTGCCCATTTTAATGCTTGGTTTAACCAGATCTTGTTGGTCATGTCTACATGCCTCAATGCATTAATATGTTGTCTTGTGATTGCCATTTTAGATATTGGCATTAGGGTTAAGTGTTTTTGAATTTCTTTAAGTGACATGGTAGAATTGGCCCTAAAAATTGCAATGCAAAATTTGTATTAAATAAAGGAATATAAAAATCTTCCAGTCTAGATGTTAATAATATACAAACAGACCAGGAGGAGAAACATTTACCTGTAGACTGGTGCAGAGGGTGATGGATTCATTAAAATTGATTGCATATGAGCGGAGAATATTACTCTGTCCATTCGCAGAACACCAGGGGCAGTCTTCATCTGATAATCCTCTGTCTTCAGCCTAGCAAACACAAAAATACAACCATGAAAGCACTTTTCTCTGTAGGGTTGACTATGATTTGCAGTTTAATGATTCTAATGATTTTTTTCGTATCGATTCCAAGATGGTGGAAAAAATGTGCCAAATGTTGAGCTATAAAAAATATATTAATGGTATTTTTATTCCAATAAATACAGCTGCCTAATGCAGGAGAGTCTTAATGTAGCTACCAAAACAACCTAGGATCAACAAACTTCTTTTAATGACTTCTGGGGAAACAATAATCTCTACTGCTAAAATTAAGAACACATTTTCCATTTAGACCATTTTAGCAAGTGGGATTACTTATGCCTAGGAATAATCGAGAGAATTTGTTATTAATTCTTATGTTATGCAATTCTGAGTTTACATAATCTTCTAATGCTATAGCAGAGCGTAACACAACAAACCGGTGTGTTGACATACGTGATTACATTATGCACTAGTGCTGGGGATAGGTGCTTGCTTACATACACTATATTGAAATAAGTATTTGCTCACCCATCCAAATGATCAGAATCAGGTGTTCCAATCACTTCCATGGTCACAGGTGTATAAAATTAAGCACCTAGGCATGCAGCCTGTTTTTACACACATTTGTGAAAGAATAGGTCGCTCTCAGGAGCTCAGTAAATTCCAGCATGGAATTGTCACAGGATGCCACCTGTGCAACAAATACAGACGTGAAATTTCCTCGCTCCTAAATATTCCACAGTTGACTGTCAGCTGTATGATAAGTGTTTGGGAACTAAGTGATAGGCCACGTAAACTGACAGAGCGGAAAGTCGGCAACTTTTTGCAAAGTCAATCAGTACAGAGTTCCAAACTTCATGTGGCCTTCAGATTAACTCAAGTGCAGTGTGGTTGATTTTCAGGAGCTGGGCTTGGCCCCTCAGTTCCAGTGAACAGTTTGGAGCTGGCCCCTTCCTCACCCAACATGACTGGCCTGCACAGAGTCCTGACTTCAACCCAATAGAACACCTTTGGGATGAATTAGAGCGGAGACTGAGAGCCAGACCTTCTCATCCAACATCAGCCATTAAGCCTGCCTTGGACAGCTGACTCAAAACTTTTTTTGTAATTTAGACAATCTGCAAAGTGGTTAGTTTGCAGATGGTAAAATAAGTAAGTGTCTTGTAACTGCAAATGATTACCAACAAAGCATGAAGATGTATTTTGAGCAACACACAATTCCAAAGCCAAACGACCTCCATATGAGTCAAGAAGAGTGAAACTAGCAATGAAATCTGACAATGTAGACTGAGGCTGGTGGTATCTGTATTTTGTTTCGTAGTGTAGTTTGTTCACTTAGATTTAGCTTCAGTTGTGCACTTTTATGTTTAACAAAAGGTCACATGAAAAATTAAATGTCCCCTAATTTTTATGAGCAATAGATTTCCATGTTTCTGATGTCTGCATAAGTTTTAAAATAAGCACAAACCTTTGAGAGATATCCTGCCAGCGCTGGGCTTGGCACACTTAGACCACAGCCTTCACTGTTCATTGGCCCTTCACTCTGCTTGCCATTACTCAGGGGTTCCCTCCACCAGGAACTCAACATCACCATGCTGATGCACCAGCACATTCATCTTTTCTGGCTCTGGAACAAGAATTTGTGAAATTTGAAAGCATTACAAAAACTGGAGAAGATTATGAAAACGTCTTTTAAACAGCATAGTATTTACACATCCCCCAGTGAAAGCTTGCTGCAACAAATAAAAATAATTCCATGGGAAACACTTCAGACACCATAGGACAGCTTGAGGCCTTGTGGAGCCCATGCCCTGATGGATGTGAGATTTCATGATATGAGGGGCACCTACACACTACTTAAGCAGATAGTTTTAATATCATATCTTTTTTTAATCACCCACTCCAATCATAACTAGCCATTTCTTTAATACAATACTCCGAAAGGAAATGATTTTTCTCACACACACTCTCACACACACAGACACACACAGACACACACAGACACACACAGACACACACAGACACACACACACACACACACACACAC
>JAUZST010064348.1:0-22725 GCA_034779995.1 Parotocinclus haroldoi | reverse complement strand
CTGTCTGTCTGTCTGTCTGTCTGTCTGTCTGTCTGTCTGTCTGTCTGTCTGTCTGTCTGTCTGTCTGTCTGTCTGTGGACTTGGTTCTCCATTCAATTTCATTTCAGCTTAGAACTCGAGAATGAGGAGAGCCTGATGTCCTTTGTGTTTGATTCTGCATGTAGGAGGTATAATGTAGCATATGTGTATCTGAATACCCTACAGTTTAGCAGTGTGTAACTTTGTTTGACTCTGTATGGGTAGGTGGGCAAGCAGCACCGAATTTCTTGGCAGTCCGTTTGTGCGCGGTGTGTGGGTGTAAGTGCAGGAGAGAGCAGTTAGGACAGCTGACACGGACTGACTATTTGCAGATAGAAAATACACTTTGTGTGTGCGCATGTATGTGTGTGTGCGCACATGTTCTACAGAATCATTCTGCTGGTTCAAAAAATTAAAAGATATATCTAAAATGGATATCCTTCTTATATGGGTCCCCACAAGCACAACAAATAACTGGTCACACACACACAGCACACACGTTTGTCTCGCTATCCTACTCTGGACTTTCTATCGATATGTTTACTGTAGCTTATTAATGCCCCACACACACACACACACGCCTACACCCAGCTGCGCGTACCTTAACCTCAGAAGCCTGTAGCAAATATTTGCCTCTTTAGGTTTTAAAAAGAAAATGGCAGTTTCTGTAAAAATGCCATTTTTTTCCTGTCAGATCTTTCTATCCTTGTGGGAAAGTTTGCTCCACAACGATATATGAACAGGGCACACACACACACACACACACACAGTATGAAGGACACATAAAAAACACAGATCTTCTCTTAAGTTTTGATTAACTGCTGTAGTTATCTCATTTGGAGTCTAAAAGAATCATATGCTTGTATAGGGATTACATAACAAAACTTGTAAACCTGCATCTATTCTATTATGAGCATGATTGCTTTTGGATGCTTAACCAGTGCTAATTAAAAAATATATCGCATATATTTTTCATAACAAGAAATGGAGAAAACATTATGATGATCGGGTTTTAAAAAATGTGATGAATCGTTTATAGTGGAGGTCTGAGGAGACTTAATAACATGGCAGGGTTAAAGCCAAAAGGTACTGTCTGACTCCAAATATTTGGGTTATAATTGGCGTTAATTCTTGTGTTATTCTGGGTACAATTCCAATCAGTGATGCAGTATTTTCAGCTATCGAAGCATTTCGCCATAATACACTGCTCACAAAGGTGAGGGCAAGTTTTAAACTGAATATAAAGCGTTTTAAAACTGATGTTTAAAATGTTTCATTAAACAAGGTCAGCAGAAAAGCAAATGAAAAGTCAAAGAAAGTTGTTGGATTACGCTGCTGCCGCTTGCTGTCTGTGTTTGAC
Organism: Parotocinclus haroldoi; assembly: GCA_034779995.1. Taxonomy (NCBI): domain Eukaryota; kingdom Metazoa; phylum Chordata; class Actinopteri; order Siluriformes; family Loricariidae; genus Parotocinclus; species Parotocinclus haroldoi. Next base: position 21,347 of record JAUZST010064348.1, on the reverse strand, counting down.
CAGCTTCAAGACGTCCTCCGAGCTTCACATTCAGGCAAATCACGTTGCAGAGGCATTGCAAGGGCTGGGGAATTGTAGGATGTGTACTTTCAAGATCAGGGGACGTTCAGATACTCCAGCACTTTCGGCCTTTTATATAGTGCATTTTCACCAATTAAATAGAATGACTTGTCGATTTGTTTTTCTGTTCTTGTTCAAAAGATAATCTTTTTTTTTTTTTTACCGCTTCATATTCATTTTGAAATATTCCCTGATTTTGTGAGCTGTGTGTGTGTGTGTGTGTGTGTGTGTGTGTGTGTGTGTGTGTGTGTGTGTGTGTGTGTGTGCGAGAGAGACAGACAGACAGACCGAGAGAGAGACAGACAGACAGAGACTGACAGCGTTTGCGAAAATCACGAGTGTCGTGTTTTGTTTTTTTTTTGTTTTGTTTTGTTTTTTTGCTCTAAACGCTGCGGTTTAAAGAACAAGGAAAGATCGGTTGAGCATCTCCAGTTTGTCACAAAATGCATAAGAAAACTATTGAAATGTAAAAAAAATAATTTCTCAAAGAAAGACGCCACTTAAGGTGGACTTAAAAACTTAAAAACGTAACTCTTACTGTGCAAGAAACTGAGATGAAATGGCCACAACACTTTTTCATCGTGCCTGAAATGCAGGAATGGAGGTTTATTATGAAAAGAAATGAAGTTGAGCAGATAAAACTGTGAACGATTCTGGGTCTGCAGTGCACAGAAAGTCAAAGGAACTTTTTTCTGATTTATAGTCGTATGTAGAAATGATCTTCACGTTGATTTGCAAACAGTGCTAATACCCACAAAACGTCTGCCCGTTCACACTCCTATTACACTTCTGTTTCCACTTCACACTTTCATGGTCAAAAGAGGATAAACCGCTGTGTTCATAGACCTATAAGCCAGGTATGCTCAGTCAAATGTAGGTGTTTAACTTCTACCCTGCTGCAAAATGGTTAAGCATGTTTGATCTGTTCATTTAGTAATGATAGCGTTGTGATTGTGCAGCCCTCTGCCCTACCTGGTCCTCGCTCTCCGGCCCGACGCTTAAATCTTCTACCGCTGCTTGGCACGGCTCCAGCTGGTTTCGAGCTCGAGTCGATGTAATTTGGCTGTCACCTTCGATGAAAAATATCGACTCTTGCCTGTGTCCTTGACGGGGACGAGCTGCATGTTTGGGACCTAGGAGCAGTCGGTAGGAGTATGTGTATGTGCCGAATTGTTTGTGGGTTTAGGTTTGTGTCTCATGAGGATACCATCATTAACATGGAACACCTGGTGCAATAATTAGGCATGCAGAACAAAGCACCACTTTTGGAAATGATGCACCGTTTCACATTGTTGAACTCTCAGCATAGACATTTTGCAGGGCCAACTATCAATGCGAGCTTGCGTGTGTAAGCGCGCTCAACAAAAGCACATGCTGATGTACCTAACCGATTCTGCCAAGGATTGCCAAGAATGTACCGTTTCCGTTACTATGGAAAAGTCTCAGGTCACCATTAGCTTTGCTAATTCGGTAACGGCATGACCATATAGAACATATATTTCCAAAAAACTTGGATTCACTTCGTAATACTCGTTCTTCAGTTCAGTTCTCATCTTTTGACGCCGTTCCCTTTACGAAAAAGTCGTTTCTGGGCTGCTGCCTTTCCAAAAAAAAACCACAGCTGATCAATCTTCTTCAGAATGCACACGGAGCAACTGTGCATCCCGGTCTAGCCATCAGCTTGTCAAGTGCTGCTATTGCTCAAGTCTTAATACATAGTTGCCTATGTAGCATATAGAATTTTTTATACTGTTTTTTTCTGTTGCAGATGTAAATATGTATATTTTTGGTTGCATTCTAACAGAGACACAGAGAAATAATGGCATATGGTGATTATGCCATTTCGAAATCTATCACTGGCCTAATACTTTTGCACAGCAGTGTATCCATCCATCCATCCATCCTTTATCTTCCGCTCAATTCACTGATGCGGCACTGTAGATGATCCCCTGACTGTCCTTACCTCCCTCAGACACAGCTAATTGTGCCTGCATATGATGACCAGCCTGACTGAAGGGTACTGCCCAGGGGCTCGAACTAGGAACTAAAATATTAGATGCTTCACCCCACAAGCACCCATATACAATTTGCTCTACAATGGTTTTGTACATAAATCATCCAATGCACCTCTAGTGTACTACAAAATGTTATTTTATGCAACATGCACTTAATGCCAAACATATATAATGTACTGCTCACAAAAATGAGGGTGTTTTTATCAAAGTATATTAGATATAATATTGTATTATTGTCTTGTGTTCTATATTTTTATACATCAGAACAGTTTTGGAGAGTTGAATGAGAACATCTTTTGGTAAGACAATGCCGCCTTTGGTCTTCCATTATAAGTGTTGTAAAAGAGGGTGATCTATTTTGGGATCATTGTTACATTTTAGGGCAATTTACACCCCCCCCCCTCCCCCCCGGGCTCAAAGATGGAGTCTAACTTTAGCTGATGCTAAGATCATCATGGTGCTCTGCAAGTCGCAGGATTCAATTAACCAGTCCCTGACCTCCCAAATGAGGTCATCGGTTATGCAGAACGCCGCTGGGAATGAGTAAGCGAAAATGGACTTTAGCTCTTATTTCATTTGGCTCTATTGTATTTAAAAAAATAAAAAATAAAAAAAAAGTTCTCCTCAATTAAACACGTTAACTTGTTCCACTTCTATAGGGTTAGTCTTTAAAAGTAGAGATTCTTCTACTATATTAGTGACTCTGAGGTTAACCATTATACACGTTTTTTTTTTATTCCTTTCACTTCTTCTTCTCTTTTCAATCGTTCAGTCTCAGGAGGGAAGGGAAAAAGTAACAGAACAAAATGAGGTCGTGAAATGTAGGGGATTTCTTGGCAAAGCAGTAGGTTTCAGCCTGGATCACACCAAGTTACATTTCTGATTAATGAACTGCTAAATGTCTTTGATCCCAGAAAAGTCATGATGATGTCACTTTGATTGGAGTCCATGTTGAATGTACCAAAACTGCCCCAGTTATGAGATCCAGACAAGATCATGGACAAAATGACTCTCTATATTTAACCTCAATAGCCCTAAGCCCATCCTCACAAACATACGGGAGGAATGGACTTCAGGCTAAGCCAATTAAAGTCAGCAAGGGGGGGGGGGGTGATTAGCTCGTCAGTTTGGGTGCAGATTCACAATACAATTTTCTCATGATTATGGATTTTACGTTTGATAAAAGGCATTCCTTGTTATTCCTGAAGTTTGAACAATGCAACGCGTCTTGTCTTATTTTTAAACGAGAAATAAGAAATTGCAAGACACGGAGGCTGACGATTGTAAACAAAATGCTCTGTTGTACCATAAGCTTTTAGCAATCGAAAATGCGTACTTTTTCATGGCAAAAAAATCAACAAAAACTCTTTTTAGACCCCTGCAATAGTCTCACTGAGAGTGAGATGTGTGCGCCCTCTGGTGTTCAGCAAGTGCCATTACATTAGAAGGCCAAAGGACGCATAATCCAACTCGCTTTAATCATGTTCCTCTCAGTATTAGAGTACAGTAGAGGGACAATATGAGCTTGATTATGCATATTGACTGTTACAGTTTTGTAGTGCTAAATTAACAAAGGAAACTCGAACAGTTTTGTTTGAGCTCGATGACCGATGCACTGTATTAATGTGGCGAATGACGGTGTCCTGTGGGCTACATTTATGGCATTTAGCAGACGCCCTTATCCAGAGCAACCTACAGTTAATACAGTTTTACTGTCCAGGCAATGCTGGGTTAAGGGTCTTGCTTAAGGACCCAACTGTGGCATCTTGGCAGAGGTGGGATTTGAACCCGGGACCATCGCCCAGTACCTTAACCACTAGGTTACCACAGCCTACCAGCGTACCATTTACAATCACTGATCACTTACTTAGGTGCTCCTTCTTGTTTCCATTTACATGTACATCAGCAGCATAATCTATTCCTAATAATCAGGAATCTAAACAAGAATACACTTCTGAAACTGTAAAGGTTTCTTTGGACTGTTTCTACAGTCATCTTGATTGTTTCTACACTCATTGTTCCCCACAGTTGTCCATCTGTTTCTCTACATTTCAGTTCATTAGTCCCCTTTACCTTTACTGTTCTCTAAAGGTCAGGACCACCACAGATCAGGTATTATTTGGATGGTGGATCATCCTCAGCGCGTTTTGTTGGTATGATTGGATCAGACACAACAGTGCTGCTGGAGTTTGTGAACGATCTGTTCACTCACTGTGCACTCTATATCTGCATAGTTGGTCCACCTTGTAGATGTACACAGACTGTATTAGGCATCCTATAAATCCTTCAGCTGACAGGATGCTGCCTACGGGATGCTGATGGCTGGACTGCTGGCAGGTGGAAATGTGATGAGGGATCAATCGAGAATGGACAAACTGGTTTTGAGCTGACAGAAAAGCTACGGTAACTCAGATAACGCTTCTGTACAATCGTGGTAAGCAGAAAAGCATCTCAGTATGCCCAAGCGGTCAGACCTTGAGGCAGATGGGCAGCACATGCTGCAGTGAGCACAGGAAAGTAGAAAACTGGGAAACATGGCCTGATCTGGACCTCACTTTCTGCTGAGTCACACAGACTGGTAATGGGTGCAGTCTGTACTTTTGTTAACATCTGTTCTGGTGCCTTCATGATCATGTTAATAAAGGTTTGTTAAACAATGCAGAATGGTTTTAGTCCAGTTCAGCTACCTATAGGTCAAATCTCTCACAGGACACGTGGAAAATCAAAGACTCAGTTACCATGACATGATCTGCATGACTAGAAACCAATTATATTGCTTTATATGGGAAATCACGTTTAAAACAAAAAAAACTCTACTCTTTAATGGCATAGGACTGATCTAACAGATCATGATCAGGCTGCAGATGAGAGGCTGAGTAGAACAGGGAAACCTGAGGGAGTTTTCTAATCACAGGGATTAGATACAGCACCATTTCTAATTCAGTCTCTGAGAAAGACATGAGGGAGCTGAAATGCTTTCCTTACTTTAAAAAGGATCCCAGTACTGATGGAATGAGGTCACTGCTGATGGTGATGACGATAATTATGGAGATCAATATGATGACGATGATGATGCAAAAACAAGTGTTGCTATGTTCTATATCACCCTTGTGTTGTTATGACAGACTGCACCCAAGCTGGCATGGATTCCACAAGTAGATCCGTGTTGTTCTGCGAGTCTGGCCTGATTTCACGACATTACAGAGAGTCTTCTCATCTTACTGAATTCTTGGCTTCCTTTGTCTTCAAGTGCCCCCATAAAAGATTGGTAGGATTTGGGTTTAAGCCCTCAACAGTCAGATTCCCTCAAGTTATTAAATTGACTTTACTGTAGGTGCCATTGCGAAAGTTGTCCAATTACACTTGCATTTTAATTAATGATTCATTCTAAGGTAAGATGCTAGAATCAATGCTATAGGACACGTGTACACGTACACACACACACACACACACAGTAGTACGTGTGAGAAAGAAAAGCATAGAGGCAAGATTCAACATGATGGCGATACCTGGAGGGCCAGTCAGGAAGTAACGTGTCATGCTACCGTTGCTGAAAATATAAAGCTTTTGAAATAGATTTTGAACACGCCAGCGGACGTGATTGTAAAGTTTGTTCTTTTAAATTCACATCTACTCAGTGATTGGAGCTAAATGTCTCTTTCAGTCTTTGTTTAAACACACGTATGGGAGCATTACATACCTAACCTTACTCTCTTATCGCTTTGTAAAAGCAACAGGCTTAGCTGTTGTAGCTTTGGGCTCAGACTATTTTTTACATTGTGGGGACGATAAGCAGATCACAATGAGGAAAACTGCTCATTAACTTTCCTTTGAAAGACCATAACGGGCTAAATCGTTTTAGGTTAGTGAGGATAAGGATAGGGTTAGATGGAGTCGTATCATTAATTAGCTACAGTCATCACTATGTAAGTGGGAGGTATCGGAAAATCGGAAGTGTATTAAATACTTGTTTTCCCTAATACATACACACACACACACACACACACACACACATCTGGTAATGGGACCAGCCGCTTATTCGGACCGAATCCTAAAGTACAGAATCAAATCCTATTATATACATGTACTGTTATTCCGCTTATTTGGTCCAAAATTCCGCTTAATCAGACCTAAAACATGTACAGCATGTAATATCTCTTCGTTTTTCCCGAGTATCTCCCCAGCCCTCTACTGCCACCTACAGGCCTTTCCCCTAACATTTCCATTTACTACAAAAAAAAGAAGCCAAAATTCACTTGGGCACTGCTAAAGCAGATATCACATCACACTGGATAAGTTCTTCAACTGGAATTCGTTGACTGGAATTGAGTAAGAACTTGGTTTTTTACAGTATTATTACTTCGCATGCTGAGTATCTATACATTGTGTTGTAAATCGTTTTGAAAAAATTGGTTACAAATTTATTTTTCAATGAACAAAGTTGGTAAGCAACAGTAGTTCTTGTTTGTACGTTCGCTATACGTGTAAAGGTTTAATAAACATTTAATATGTTACATAAATTATAGCACGTCCCGTCTAGTAACATAGGGCATGTTCGATTAATCAGACCAGCCGGTTATTAGGACCAAAACTATTACGTCACATTAATATGAAATATTAATATAATAATAATAATATTAATAATATAAATATAAAATATTTAATTTTGATGTATCCCCTAATTTTTTTGAACAGTACATATATTTAAAAAAATGTTTCGGTAAGGAAAGTGCAGAACACACCTAATGCATATTTACAAAAGTAAGAAAATAGCTTGCAGTTCTTTTGTTGTCTGTGTTTTGTTTAATTTTTTTTAATTCAGCCATTACTTGCCTCCATTTAGGTGTTTATACAGTGAGCACTTTCCAGTAGACTTGCGACATCGGCAACAACCCAAAACACACGTTTGTGTTTAATTTCCATCGACATAAATGACAAAGAAGGATTAAAGAACCTAAGCCTAACCTTACCCTCTGTAACCTAAAGCAAAAAATTTTGGCTCTTTTAGTTTTTCAAAATAAGAAAGAAAGAAATTCCAGAATTGAAGACCCACAATAAATAGAGAAATATGTCAGGTTTTAATAACATCCTAAAGACATTTGGTCCTCACAAGTACAAGCAATACCCGTAAATGGGCACACAGTGATTAATTACCGCTGACGGTCACTTAACTGACACAAACGTGGGGCAGTGTCATTTAGCGCTCACAAAAATTAGGGGTGGCATCACCCCTCCAGGTAAATACACAAATCCAGCTACTAATTTGAACAAAACCTGACCTTCTTCTGTTGCTCCAATTCCAGTTCCAACACTTACCACTGTTTGGCTCTTTTGATAGTGGACAGGCATTAGAACTGGTAGCACTCTGCCTGACCTGGGGCAACACAGTCCCAACACAGGGCACGATGCGCTGTTGTTGTGCAGCATTCATCGTGTAAGCAATAGTGTTATACATTTATGTGATTTGTGCTACAGTAGATTTTCAGTCAGATCAGACCAGATGGGTCAGGCTTCGTTTCCAAGACTTCACTGAGCCTTGGGAAACCAAGATCTTGTCTCCAGCGTGTGGTTTGTACCTCTTGGGACATTTGTCGTTAGTCACAGCTGACTGCAGGAGTGGCCCACAAGCCCTGCTGTTTCAGAGATGATCCAACCCTAAGATGTTCCAACAAACTCTCCATCTCTTTCCTCCTTTCTCATTAAAACATTAGTCTGTAATTTGCATTATTCATTTTTAAACACCAGCAAGACTTAAACCACAAATGAGTTTGCGGTAAAAAGTGAGTGCGTGTAAAAACTTGACAGGTTATTGGACAAACAGATCCAATGGGCCAAACCAAGAGTTAGAAAAGCCAAAACAAAAACATGTACTAGCAACTAAACGGAAAAACACAAGATTACAGTTGGCTAAAGAGGAGCAACCATAGAGGGTGGAAGATTAGATGAAAGGAATTCAGCGATGAATGAGTCTGATTCAGTAAATGCAATGATGCCAGAACTTCAATCTAGTGTTATTCTTATGAGACGTATAAACATGACTAAAGAAAAAATCCCCAGTCATTTAGAAATGGAACTGAGACCAGGTAAAGAGTCATTACCATAACAGCCAATGTACACTGGAATTCTGTCCACTTCCCTCCTACATGGATAGAAAATGGCTTTGGTGACGATTAAATCAATTTTACTGGATGATGCTGCATCTTGCTCCAGAGCAAAGAGTGATAAAGTTTCTCTTTAGGAAATGCGTCAACTAAACGGCATGGCCAGCAACCTGTCCAGATCCCAGTCTGGAAATGGATGATAGGAATTTTAAACAGTGGTGCATGCTCTGTTCTTCAAAGCTGACTTATCAAGCACCATTTGATAGGGATGGAACCAGCTTGATGTTGAATACAGTTTCTCGCTAGTGACACACAATATATATTTTAGTAAAGCGCAATCCAATGTTGAAGCTGTTATTGTCTGCAATGCTTAAACTGGAGTAGTTCTTACAGCAGTTCATGGCCATTCCTGTAACTGTAAATGGTGGACATACAGATGTAATCGATTTCTTTACACCATTCAAAGCACTGTATTATGCTCAAATGCACACACAAAGGACTGTGTCATAGCAGCCGACTTCCTTCTGGACTTACATCAGTTTCATTCCTATCCCTGTAAGGTGAGAATGCAATGTGTTGTATGGTAACTTGTTTATTCCGAAGCACTGCTTATCTTATACACCATGTCAGGTTTAATATTTCAGTAGACAAAAATCCAGACATATGTCCGGGTGTCTATATCAGAGGTTGCAGGCTTGCGTTAATGCAGTGTGTGTATATATATATATATAAATAATTATTTTTCTTCAACACTATAAGCTTATAGATTTGATTTTTTCCTGAAGTGCTTCATTCTACTTTACACTTCCTTCCTCATAATATAAACAAGATTGTTCTTTAGTGTAAATATCACATTGACTAACTTAACCAAACTTGTTTTTTTTTTATGTATTCATCAAAATGTTTACCAGTGGATTTTCTTACACTTCTGGATGCATCAGTGTGAAATATTGTAGATTATGAGAAAACATGGAAGATCAGTACATGGTGATCAACAGAAAAGGTGTAACAAGTATAACCCTAACTCAATACCAGCAATTATAGTGCAACTAAATCAAGCCGAAAATGTTATTTTATCATTTGTAATTGCATTAACATTCTGAAATTACCTACCAAACTAAAATCCGATTTAAAAAATAAATACATCCTAGAACTGAACCAGCTGAATCTTGCATTTGAGAGGAAAATAGGTAGTGAAAATCTAAATCAAAATGAAATGACATTTACGGTGGAATCCGACGATAATATAATGAAAAGTCCCCTAATTTTTGTGAGTAATATAGTATGAATCTATTAGTCACTGTGACCAAATGTGTTCTCTGTGGTGGCCCAGTGTTGGACGTGCTGGATTATTGACCAGACGGTCCAGGGTTAAAGTACCAGCACCAATCTGCACAAGCTGGGTCCTTAAGCTCTTAAATCCACAATTGCTTTTAAGTTTGTATCAGTGGTAGATCAGTCTATAGAAGGTCGTCTGCTAAATGCTATAACTGTAATTCAAGTGTCAACTGGCATGATCATCGATTTGTTTTAATGCCATGTGTTTTTCATTTGAATCCACCTTAAGGTGTAGCTACCAGCGCATAGTGCAAAACCCCGTTTTGTGAGCCAGGCGTCCTTGTCACAATGACATAGTGCAAATATTGCTCTGCTGAATCGACCGTACTGGACAACGTTAACATAACATTTCCCGTTGTGTAAAGGTTCGGCACCTTTTATATCCAGCTGTGCTTTTTAAAAGGTCTCAACTGACTTGTTAGGCATTAATCCAAGGCGGGCTTAGCCAATTGTAGAGCTCAATAAATTCTGTATCTCAAAGCCTTTCTGGGTGTGCTGTGTAGTGTCAGTAGCCATGGGCTCCTTTGAGTACCTGATCTGAAAATAAAGGATAATTGATGGGATAATAAGGATCTGAAAATAAAGATGTTGAATCACAAAGCAGGAGGAGGCCAAAAAAAAAGATATGTAAATGCTTCCATGTTCCTCTGGCTCATATGGCAGAAGTTAAAGGGAACCGTTCAAGTCAAGACAAGATGGAAGAAGTATAGTGGTCAGGTATGCAAGGAAAAACCCTCCCATCAATGCCAAGGCAGAATATCACAGCAAACTATATACAGAATGTATAGCCTTTTTGTGTTATTTTTTTTTGGTCTAGTTTCTCAGTCAGGCATGATCGTGTGTCTAAATGAGCTCTCCGAAGAGATTTCCGTCATAAATTATTTGCTCGGTTTGATTTATTGCTTTGTGTATTAGTCACTGTGTGACTCAATGTTTCACCCTGTTACTCCTGCTCGGCACCTTTCAGAGCTGCTGCTGCACTCAAACGCGGATGTGTTTGTCCAGTTTTTTCCCTTCGCGAGCAAAAAAAACATCGCTTTTCTTTTTTTGTTGCCCCTAGAACGAGCAATCACTTGATCATCAGTCTCTAACTGAAACAAACAGCACCTCATCAAGAGTCAGTATGCATGGTCCAACCGAATCACTGTTCCATCAGCCATTGTGAAATCTTGCCTTCTGTGGCTTCACTGGACATAATGAAGCCTTTCACACATTTCGTCATGTTTACCAGACACCAGGACCCTCAAAACCATTTAGCCTTCAGCCATATTAACAGACAACTGAACCAATAAGATTAATTATATAGAAATGCATGCCATTGTTGTCTGGATTAGGTGTACTATCCGCTCGTGGCCAGGTGTCCAATCTTTTCCAGTTTCCATAATCATAGCCTGGAATCCAATATGGTTTTCTGCAACTGTAGCCCATCCACTTCAAGATTTATACCATTCGGATTTTTCGGGTAAAAATAACGAGTACTAGAGCCAAAGCAGGCCATTTCACACTAAGCTCTTCAACTTTTCAGTTTCTGACCATGTAAATGCTGCCTCCTGGATAATGTATTTATCATTTGTAAACTCTACACACTGTTGTGTATGAAAATTCCCAGCCGTAAGCACTTCATAGTATACTTTGACCAAACATCTATTACTGACAAACACGCCAAGAAACTTGAGAAGCATTTCCCACTTTTGAATGCTCGATGTGAACATTAAGAACAGCTCTCGACCTGTATCTGCACGATTCTCTCTACTGTGCAGTTACCTGATTTGGCGACCGGGAAAATGCTGTGAAAATCCATGAGAGACATTTTGTACCGCTTCGTACAACTTCTACCAGGGCTGAAACTGTAGTTAAGGAGTCTGAATTGTCTTTATTCATGGTCGATTTTGTGTCAGTGTGGCGCTTGACCCGGCCAGAAGGCAAGAATCAGTGTCATCAGCAAATTCCCACCTAATTCTGAATCACTCCACTAGACAAGGAATATCTGGTTATTAATGGTCCAAATGGATTGTTTCAAAGGTTGGCTGGAAATATGTGGACCTACAAATTCACCTTGATACAACAAGGTTTCGTGCTTTACTGAGGGCCAATGCAACGCTGAAATGTTACTTTGCTTCCACCTTGTGGTAGAAATGTGGAACAACAGCTTTATTCAGTGCAAGCGCTACTGGTTATACTGATACTGATTTATATGAATATAAGATACGTTATTATATGTACTTATATATAAATAATACATATAGATAACGAGCTGAAGTCGAACACTGTCCGTTTTTTCTCACTCCCACCATCGGATTCTAATTCTTAATCAATGTTATGAATGAAAGGTTAGCACTTCGTAATTTGAACGTCAAATGTTGAACGTCTTTCTTGTGAAAACATTTGCAATAGCACTTGTAAGTGTAATTATTAACAGACTGTGAAATGAGCTTAAATCACTGTAGCTCTGTTTGAAAGTGCATACTTTGTTACACAACGTTTACTTTGTAGAACAGTTATTGATATTAGTTATTGATTTAGGGCACAGCCTTGAATATTTATACTTGCATCAACCATCAATGGCGCAACTATTATGGATAGTGGTACTGCAGTTTTACACACTAGTCCCCAAATTTCATAAAGGGATAATTGTGTTAAAATCTTAGTGTAACAAACAGAACGACTGAGTGGTGCTGATCAAATAGAGTAATGATTTAATGACTAAAGCAAACAAATGCAAATCATATCATAACCCAAACTTACAGTATCAAAGCAGGTCAGGCCAGTAATCCAAGGAAAGAACACACAAAAAAAATAAGAAAAAGCCCAAAGGCAAGGGCAAATCAGACCCAAGCAAAGGACAATAGATGGAATGTTATAGACTTCAGAAAACAAATTGGCAACACTAGGCAAAGGGCAATGATGGCTTCTTAAATATTCTGTTTGCACCATGTGTGTGATTTCCTTGTGGAATCCTAGAGGTGCGATTGCATTGGAGAACAGTTTAGGATTTTATAGACGATGACCTCTGGTGCTTTGGAGGTATTATGTCTGGCATGGATGTTGCAACAACATTTTTTGTATGATTAAAAATCCACCCACAGAGAAAATTGGTAAATGGGTCATATGACCAAAAAAAACCTGCCAAAACTACAAATCTTTACAAACACGCAGGTCTTGAGATAAATAAAATTTCTCCAAATAAAATGTGTTAAATTCAGTTCTAAAACTGACCAAGCATAATTTGTTCTCGAACGGCAAGTTTAAGCAGTTAAACATTTACAGCAGTGTTTGGTTGCCCAGCTCTCCCATCAATTGGGTCGTGACATGGGTCGAGCTGTAGGGTTAAACTGCCTAGGAAGGGATATTTTGGACAGAAAAGAGGAGTTATGGAGGTGATTTATGTTCAGTTACCATTACCATTGCTGAACAGAGGGGGTGGTTTGCGCCACTGGAAACCTTTCGAATTAAAAGGGCAAAACATCCAGGCGGTAACCATAGAGACACAGGTGTACCAAAGTGTGTACCAGGAGTGACTGAATGTGATCCCTCATGCAGGCCAGGACTCTTAACAGCAGTATCCTGATCTGAAGTTATTAGCTGAACTTTTAGATGAAGCATACCGTAGTGTTGCCTCAGACTAGACGTGATGAAGGCATGCGCTACTTTTGCAGTATTAGCAGCAGTTAGAATGTTCCATACCTTCGAGATATTATGAAGGTGAAAACAGGCTGCTTTACAGCTCTATTGGGACATTTAAATCTGAGCTCGTTATCAGGAATGACTCCCGGATTGTTGACGCGTGCTTCGGCATCCAAATTCTCAAAATCTAGTTAAGACTGTTTGTCCTTCTTTTGTGCTCCACTTTCAACATTGAGAACCTCCGTCTTTTCTTCAACTGCAGAATTGTTCGATATCCACATTTTCATGTCCTTTATGCAGTAGAACATCAAACCGCTAAACACGTGTGAGCCTTTTGTGCTAAGATATAAAGCTGCTTTATCATCTCTGTAGCGGTAATAACCAAAATTACGCTTCTCTTAAAAAAAAACCCAAAGCATCCAAAATAGATCGTTGTGGATTATTGCATGTTGTGTCGAAGCGCCGGTGCCAAGTGCAACATAAAAGGCTTGACAGCTTATACATCATCCAAACCATTCTTAAGACTCGGCCAGTGAGGCGAGCTTCGTTTTGCAGGCAAATGAAGCAGAATTTATAGCACTTAAATCTAAGAGAACAAAAGCCTACATGCTGCGTCATGTCCTACATTGTTTGGGATCCTGAGACGTGCGGTTTCAGTGCTGTGTTAGACCCTAAAACCAGAGAGAAATCTAAAAATCCTTTAGATGGTTCCAGTTGAAATAATTCCTTAAATAGACTGAGATCACTTTCTCAATAGAGCAAAGCACCATTTAACAAACATCATAAATAAACAAATCTTTACATTTAGTCATTTAGCAGACACTTTCATCCAGTTATAATTGGTCTCCCAATCCAAACCATTCTGGATTAGGGCCTTTCTTAGGGACCCAACAGCAGCGATTTGGCAGAGACACCAGCACCACCACTGTCCCACAAGTGTTTGTATTATACTGTACAATCGTGTAAGCAATGTTTGTCCAGAGGTGCCCAGGCTTTTGTGTAAAACTGTAAATAAATCTGAGCAGATGTGGGTCACTTGTGAACTCATCATCCACGAATCATCCAGAATCAGTCATTACTTAAATTCATTCCCAGAATAAATGTTCCTACAGAAGGGAAAATCACTGGCTTGAAAAGACATCAGTGGAGGTCAATCACCTGGTGCACGGTTATTGTGTCAGTAGAGCATTTGGAAACACTGTCAGCTGTTAATCAATGATTAACCTGTTTATCTAGGGCCATACTTGTTTATCTGCCCCAGGAGCTTATGAACATTTACAGTTTAAACAGATTAGAAAGGTCTGGGATTTGCACACACACTGACTTTTGATTATTAATTGCGAATGAAGAACACAATTTGTTTAATTTGTGTGGAAGCGGTGAAAAATGAGCACTTTTCACTCCGGGGGCTGCATCGCAAAGACACAGATAATTTATTTTTTTCCTCCGTCTGTCTCTCCCCTGCAATGTGTCGGTCTAATCAACTCATCAGTAACTCAATCAGTAAGAGCACAGTTCAGATCACGTAATCCCATCTACCCCAAAATATATATTTATATATGTATATATATATATATGAATCATTCTTATTATTTTGTAAGGATCTGTGTAGAGGTCTACTTGTTGGAACGTTTAAAGAGGAATGTCCATCTTATGTTTGATTCCAAGCAAAATGGTTAGCGGTCCAAAACAAAAGGTATAAAATGTCCTTTTGATCTATATATGGCAAAACTTTTATTAGATACTTGTGTCTGTGGAGGAACCTAAAAGCACGGAGTTTAATTAAATAAGTGTATCTTGATCTTGACCTCAATGCTCTAGTGCTTGACAGGGTGATCGTCGGGCCTGTCTCATTACCTAGCGAGTGCCCTTTCTGCCCATTTCCTATGTGGGGTGTTCCCTTGCAAAGCTTCCTAACCGACATCGAAACCTTAAGCCTGGATAATGATGACCTGTGTTATTGTGTCAATAATGAATTCCGTGTTACAGGTCTGTATTCCAGGGTTTTCCATGTAATTACATTTTCATTTTCATGGTGAAAAAGGAAGTAAAATTAATGAAAAAACGGTCTTCAGCCAAAGTTTTAAGTTATACAAGTTTCAAAATTTCATTGAGGTGCATCTCTAATTTGATCTACATCAAGTAATTATTTTAATCTACAGTAATTAACCACGTACCAACAAGCAGCGGGTCCAGATAAAACAGGCACTACTTTTGCTATAAAAATCAGCAGATGTAATGTTTATTTTGGATTGTGCACATAATCGAAAATTTCAATCTTCAAATCTCGGTACGTGCAACATCAAAACTGAATGCAGATCAGTTCGTTTTCCACACAAACCTGTTTTTTTTTTTACAGCTTTATTTATACAATGACTCTCAAGCTCTGAACGGTGAGGCTCTGATAACACAAATGTAACACTGCATTCATTCACCAGGAAAACAAGCACATCTCCATTTCCTTTGTCCGGAAACGGAGCGTCTGAGGGGAATTCTCGAACTGGGACTTAGGAAGAGCTTTCCGAGATAACGGGGGAAAAAAAAAAAATAGTAAAGAAAGTAACAGTGGCACCACCCTAAATATGTCCCTTTCCTGATAAGAAAATCTGATAATAAATCAATGTTCTATAATAATAGAATGAAAAAATCAATAAGATTAGTTAATAAGAATAATTATATTAATTATAGGACCAATTACAAAATAAGTGAGCTTCTTACTGTCATTTCAAACGGTAAACAAAAAAATAAGAAAAATTCCTTTGGTCAAGTAAAAATAAAAAGAGAAAACAGGAGAGCACTGCCCATGCCAGTACCCTTAGTCCCCTCACAATGTTTTGTTTGTTTCTTTTTGTTGTACAGTAGACTAGCTCGTTGAGGCTCTAAGGCTGTGGAAGGAGATGCAAAAGGCAAACTGGTTTCACTCTCGCGCCATGCTGCAGCATGCTGTGGGAGAGGAGAGGAAGAACAGAGGAAGAGGAGGACGGGGACAGCGGGCATTCAGAGTGCAGGCGAGGCGGCGTCGGCTTCGGGCTCATAGTTGTTGCTGTAGTGGTGTCCTGGTGCCGGGTTATTGGGCAGAATGTCCAGCTCGTCCACCTGAGGCCCCGGGTGCATTACCACCAGCTGGTCCTGTGGAATGTCGGCCGCTGCTGCTGCCAGGTTTGTGATCGATTTGCTCTTCACACACTGGAAGTCCACGTGTCGGCTCTTGCCCTCCTCTTTCTCCCAGGACATGCGGATGAAAGGCCTCTGCACGTAGTTGTAGATGACTTCGGGTCTGCCACCTGGTCGCTTTTTCACCTTCTCTTTGTAAGTGGGATAACCTGCAGATTACAACGAGTTGGGGATAAGAACATGGGATGGATTTACGAACACTAAAGACTAATAAAGATACTACATGTAATAATACTCTATGTAATAACATACAAATACTATATTAAATATTAGAGGGTGACACGGGAGTGGATTTTCATTCCTGTCCCATCCCACTCCCACAGAAAAATAATCTTGTCCCATCCCAATCCTGGGTCACAATTAAAAAAAAATAAATCCTGTCCTGTCCCACTCCTGGTAAAATAACTCCCACTCCCATCCCGTTCCCATTCAAAATGACTCCCGCTCCTGTGCCGCTCCCATTTTTCCTACTTATTTTAGTTTTAAGGCAATACAATTAAATTTAAGTTATTCAAGTTATTTAATACAGTAACAATATACTTATACCCATTATTTTGTGGTAATATATGGAGACATATAAAGGCCACAATACATAAATAATACATGGCCCGTGGTCCCTATAGTTTTTCCTATGGAGCAAATGTGCATAAAAGCATTACCTTCACAATTCCCATACTGACTTTGCGTTGCAAATACATTTTTACGACATCAGTTTCTGAGCTTGGCTGTGTCCGAAATCTCATACTTCCATACTATACAGCACGCGAAAGCAGTAGGTGAGAGCATGTAGTGTGTCTGAATACAAAGTACGCAATTTCAGACGCAGCCCTTGTGTTTACTCCCTCCATTGCTGCTGTTCTATGAATTCCCGTGGGAACCTATGGCCGGAAGCACCGCTGGCTTCTGGGCCACGTAGTTCTTTAGAATTGCGTTACTTAAAAGAAAAAAACAAGGTGCTTTTGTCTTATTTATTCGTTCCCGCTCCCGTCTACTGACGTCAACTTTTTTATCCTGTACCGAGTAATAGGTAAGTTGAGTCCCATCCACCATAAATTAAAACATTTTTTATTAAAAAAGTTCACGACATGCTCTGCCAGACAACAAAAACTAATGCAAATAATGACGCTAATAATGTTATTCAAACACCATATTATATAGTGTGTGTTCTGCAAACTATATGAGATATTGTCGTGTACCCGTATAAGCTAAAAAGCCACAGTACTGTACATTACTAAGTATTACTGTCACCGCTGCCAATACTTATTCATGCTATCCAGGGACATCCAGAACTGTCCTGCAATCCACACATGATTTGATTTGGGAGATACATAGATCCTCCCACATAATTCACCTGTGAGGTAACGCTTGCACTTCACCTGAGCGCCATGAAAGCTAAACTCCTTCAAGTCAGCCCATGCTGACACTGCATGAACACTAGCTGCTTCTCTAGCTGATTCCACTGCTCTCCCGCTGACTCATCTGGCTGCACGCTGATCAACCACCCGCCGCTGGTTACTGTTTTTCACCCAGGTAGCTGCATGCCTTATTATTCAATTGTAACTTGACAGTTAAGATCTCCCTACTTTTGTGTTTAACAAAACACCACGAACCAGAAACACTGTCCACTGTCATGTGGGTTCAATTAGGTCATTCACAGTAATCTAATGACTATTAAAACCTAATAAAATATGCAGTCTAACAAAGTTGTGATCGTAACTGGCTGTTTTTAGCGTGATCTTATGTATTAAATAAACAAATGCAATTTTTAAAATGCATAAAATCATCATAAATTGGCCAAAAAAATTGTTATTAGCGCATCTCTAATAAGAGACGGTCTTGTCGGACTACAGACATACAAGGAAAGAGATGTTATGAGAAAGCATACCTGTACACAGAAAACAGTAGCTTACCTTCGATGCCCAGTCTTATTTTCTTCAGTCCTCGTTCTTTTAAAACTGACTTGGCAACATCTCGGTTTTCAATGTACTTGAAGAAGCGGTAGAGTTTTGTACTGTAGATTACTGTAAGTAAAAGAAAGAATATAAATTGACTCATCAAATCAAGTTCAATGCAGCTTAACAGTGCAAATAAGAATGTACAGAGCTTGCTAAATAAACAGGTGCTCCAATGCTTGAGTTATAAAAAGCTATTACATAATGGACACATTTGGGGGAACACATGAGGGCAGCGCATGACTGGCATGCTTGATGTATTGCATGGCAGCTTCATAAATCTAACGCTGAATGCAAAACAACTTCAGACGTCAAATTAATTCAAATGAAGGCACCGCGGTTTCTAAAAACGTCAACCTTTCATAATAATTACTGAGACACAAGCGACTGCAGCGAATAGCAAGGAGGCTACACAGACACTGTTGTGATTTAAATACAGGGAACTCCTCGATCCCTAATACAGGTATCGTTTTAAATGCAGTGTGTTTGTCCGCTCACTCTGTGAATACTCTTCTCCCATCTGTGGAGGGTACTCTTCGTCCCAGTCCACCACATCGTCGTCGGTGAGCACAACTATGTGGCACTCCCTCTCTCCACTCTGAGCGCTGGCCACCATCAGCGGCAGCACCATCTCTTCCAGGTAGAACTCAAACTGCCGTCGTGCGCCGTCGTTCGACAGCTCGTGCATCAGCGCACCTGCAGAGAACAACATGTATAGCTGAACGAGGGGTCTGGAAGAAAAATGTCAAAAATCCACCCCCATATCTCACAGTGGGGAAATATGGACTTTTCTGTATAGCTATCACAGAGTCTGTGTCAAACCAGTCTTTGCTTTTTGTTGCCTAAAAGCTTCATTACAGGGTTCCAGTAATCCTGGTAAACTGTGGGTGCTTAAAGTATTTAGCCTTAACAGCAAAGGTTTTCGTCTGGCAACCCTTCCGAACACCACCTGCTAGGGAGCCTCTGATTGTAGGTAATGGTAACATTGTGACAGGTGTTTTTCTTTTCTTTCAATCACTATTTAAGTAAAAGGTAGCACTTGGTAACATTTTTAATGAAAGATCAAGTATAAGCAATTAATAAATAATGTTCTCCACCCACCTGTTTCGTTATGGCATAATTTATTTGCTGATGCATCGTGTTGATTCAGAGTTTGCTTGTTCAATGCATTACATTTAAAGTATATTTGAAAATAAGTAAATAGATGCTGCGTTAAAAAAAAAAAAAAGAAGCTATAAATGCACCATACGCTACCATGCGAGGATGATCTTACATCACGATAAATAACTTATCAGCAATAGTTCCTATTCACTGAATATACCGTCTAGACTGCTGTCATTTTCAAATTATATCAGATAGGCTGCATAGTAAGCACAGTAACTGTATACCTTCAAAGGCTCAGAAGAAATGGCATTTTGAGTCTTGTGTTGGTGAGAAAAATCGTGTGTGTACTTACTTAAATCCCTGCACTTGATCGTGCTATAGTCGAAAGAGATGCACAGGTAGTCACATGCTTCCCTCAGCTCAGGAATGGAGATTCCATCGGGGCAGCGGATTGTTCCGGTTTTGTAGTAATCCTGCCGGTTAGAAACAGAGCAGTCATCATCATGTCACCCACTGCAAAGACTGCAGCAATGACTTCAGTATCTACTAGTAATCTGGCACAGGTGCCAAGGCTCAAAGTGCTGACACTTGTTTTACAGGCAGACGACTTACAGCGGTAAAGATCAAGTGCACGGAGCAACATTCATCCTCCATAAAGACTGCAAGCCTGAAAAACGATCGAAACTCTGATTGATTCAAGGTCATCGACTTGATTACTTCGCGAGTGGTTCTACTCATTTCCGTGCTGTGCTGCACGAGGGTTCGACTGCCTGTTCTAAAAACAAGCCCTTTATACAATCACTGGCCACTTCACAGACTGAGCAAGGTCCTGGAAACATTCTTTGGAGATTTTGGTACATATTTATTGCTGCAGATTTGTCAGCTGCACAGCCATGGTGTCAAATTCCTGTTTCACCAAATCCCCAAGGTGCTCATTTAAGTACACTGAACTCAACGCCTTGTTCACGAAACCAGTTTAAGATGATTTGAGCTGAGTGAGAGAGATAAACATGGGTTGGCAGCAACACTTCAGTAGCCTGTGGAGTTGAAACGATGCTCAGCTGGTATTAAAGGGGCCACAGTGTGCCACGTAAATATATCCCACACCATTACACCACCAGCAGCTTCAACTGTTTATGCAAGACACGATGGATCCATGCTTTTATTTTGTTCACACCAAATTCTGAACTCAAAACTGGAGAAATTGGAGAAACTGAGGAGCACTATTCACAAGTGTACTCTGCAAAAAATTTAGATCATACGAGTCAAAAGAAGCATCTTATCTGGTTTTCGGCAGCCATCTTCTCTGCGGTTTGGCCTTGAGGCCGAGCTGCAGAAGCGTAAATTCCTCCAGAAGAGGAATTCCTCCGCTGCTATGGAAACCTGTGACCCCCTCCCCCAATTTTCCTAAGACTGCTGGGGTGTGGCCTGTCTGGAAGTTTTTGGAAGCATTGTGCTATGGACACAGGCTGGTGCTTTTGGGCAAGCGACTCTTTTGCTCCCCCTTTCTCCCAACCTTTGAAAACGCCCTCCATTTTCTGCTTCTCCCCCCAGTCGCATCATGACGGGTCTGTGTGAGCGCTCCAGGTAGCTGTTATACATGATGTGATATATGATGTTTTTTTCCTCAATCCCTTTCCCTCTTCCCCATGGCTAGTCTTTCGTCAAATGTCATTATATGAGGAGTAACATAAGGAGGTTTTTTTTTTTCATGCTCACATACTGTGCTCCTCAGAGGACAGTATGTGGGCGGGGTTTTTTAAATCTCCAATCTTTCCCAATGTTTACCGTATTCTAGTTTTCCTCAGTTATATCTTCCACTATTGTGTATAATTATTTTTATATAATTATTACAAAAAAGAAGCCAAAAGTCACTTAGCCACTGCTAAAGTGGATATCATGTCACACTGGATAAGTTCTTCAAACGTTGACTGGAATTGAGTAAGAACTTGTTTTTTACAGTATTATTACTTCGCATG
>JAUZST010064337.1:0-22725 GCA_034779995.1 Parotocinclus haroldoi | reverse complement strand
GTGTGTGTGTGTGTGTGTGTGTGTGTGTGTGTGTGTGTGTGTGTGTGTGTGTGTGTGTGTGTGTGTGTGTTTAGGAGGAAGAGAGTGCGGGAGGGTTTGCCTGTCATTTGGATGGCAGGCAACCTGCCACTGTAAATGTTCATACTCTGTGAGATCCTGTCATATCTAATATATCAAATCTACAGGATAGTCATTCGCTTATTCTCTCTCTTCTCTCTGCCCTCTCCTTTTTCTCTCTTATTAACACTCCCACTGACCTACATATAAACATTCCCCCATATTTCCTCTTTGTGCTTCATGCCCGTGGAGTGCCAATAGCACCTTTCCACTTTAGCAGTAATTGACTGGCCTCTCCGACAGCTTCTCTGATCCGAGAGTGATTCAGGCCAATTCAACTTGTTCGTGATTTTAGCACAGACTTCCTATGCATACACAATTTACGGATGGCTCAGATCACAAGGTAAACATTATTTCCACTAGTATTGTAGAAAATCTATGCTATACATAATGGACTTATTTATTTGTTTTTATTGAATGGCAGACACAGGGTTACACAACAATACAAAACAATATCTCGATATCTCAAGACTAGTCATATATGTATATGCACTCAATGTCGAGTCAATGCCAATTTGGTGTAATCAGTTAACCTAAGCATGTCTTTGTATGATGTGAAGATACCCATGCAGACATGAACTGGACATGCACACTCTACACAAAAAGGGCTCAGGACCTTCTCGCTGTAAGGCAGTGCTCACAGAAGGCACTACCCACCATGCACCATGTACCATCCTATACATAATAGAATTAAAAATTCTTATGATACTGGTCTAGACCATTTATTAACGACTATATTGAAAATGCATGTAAAAATACAGTGTTTCTTGCATTTACTTTAACGTTTGTCATTGCCGACATTATGATCCTGAGCTATTAATGTTTTCTACTGCATTCCTGAATTCATTCCTGCAATTCAGGCCTACAACACATTGCAAAATAGTTGAGACAGCAAAGTATGTACCACTTTGTAATGTTGCTATTCCTATCCACCACACTTAAAATATGTTTGGCCAGTCCAATACCCATGCCCTCTAATTCCACTGTAATGCCTTTGTAATGAGTGTATGAATTTTTAGTATATCTATGCATTTTTTAGCTTTGATGGGAAGCAGTATTGTTTGATTTGAATGTAGTCAACCCACAACTTTTCTGGGAAGGCTGACCACAAGGTTTAGGAGTGTGTTTATGGGTATGTTATCACATACTGATGTTGAATGAGAAGGCCTGGCTCTCAGTCTCCGCTCTAATTCATCCCGAAGGTGTTCTATCGGGTTGAGGTCAGGACCAGACATCCATGTCTTTATGGAACTTGCTTTGTGCACTGGTGCACAGTCATGTTGAAGAGGAAGGGGCCCGCTTCAAACTGTTTCCACAAAGTTGGGAGCATGGAATTCTCTAAAATGTCTTGATATGCTGAAGCATCCAGAGTTCCTTTCACTGGAACTAAGGGACCAAGCCCAGCTCCTGAAAAATAACCCCACACCATAATCCCCCTTCCACCAAACTTTACACTTGCCACAATGCAGTCTGACAAGTACAGTTCTCCTGGCAACTGCCAAACCCAGACTCGTCCATCAGATTGCCAGATAGAGAAGAGCGATTCTTCACTCCAGAGAACGTGCCTCCACTGCTCTAGAGTCCAGTGGCGGTGTGCTTTACACCACAGCATCCGACGCTTTGCATTGCACTTGGTGATGTGTGGCTTGGATGCAGCTGCTCGACCAGAAAGTCGCTGACCTCGCTCCGTCCGTTTACGTGGCCTACCACTTCATGGCTGAGTTGCTGTCGTTCCCAAACACTTGTTTTCTTATAATACAGCTGACTGTGGAATATTTAGGACCAAGGGAATTTCCCGACTGGATTTGTTGGAAGGGTAGCATCCTATCACAGTTCAACTCTGGAATTCACTGAGTTCCTGAGAGCAACCTATTCTTTCACAAATGTGTGTAAAAATAGTCTGCATGCCTAGGTGCCTAATTTTATACACCTGTGGTCATGGAAGTGATTAAAACACCTGATTCAGATATTTGGATGGGTGAGCAAATACTTTTGGCAATATAGTGTATGTACACTGAGTATCACCATAATATTAGCCTTTACCTCTCTCAGATGGTGTGTAATTACTTTCCATGATGTAATGACATCTATTCAGAAGGGACTCGTGGGAAGGGTGAAGGTTATTTCCACCCAGCTGTTCCACGACCTTCAAAACATACAGAATGAAATGATCCAGCACAAAACATGCAACCCTATTAAATATCACTTTGTTCAATCAAACAATCCTAATTACTAAAGGACACTGTGTGTGTCTGTGTCTGTGTCTGTTATGGACAAGTGTGTGTTATGGACAAGATGACCAAGTGAAGAAAGCGGACACACTAGGGTGCAACAAATTGATCACAGTTGAGTTGGCACTGTGTGCGTGTGTGTATACATGTGAGTTTAATTTCCCATTAAGGACAGAGAAGTAAACAGATTAATGCATGATTTAACTAACAGTGTGTGCCCCATCTAGCCTGTTAATTAGCATACACTACACAGGAATTTCTGTGTAGTAACACAGTCCATTTTGACTTTCTTCGGTTGTGCATATGCTAAACACAGGCTGTCAGCTTCACTTACTGCGGGACTGTCAGATTGCCAGCTTTCTAGAACCTTTTTCAGGCTGCCCTGACAGAGGCTTTGGACTGACATTCAATTACTTTTGCTTTCACTCTAACTTTCAAAAGCATTTCGACTTTTGATGATTTTCCTGTTCAAATACTCAGCATGAACACTTTTAAGGCAATTTATTTAATACTTTGCTAGAGACCCATCACATGAGATAACTGCCATGAAATATGGCACCCACTTAGCTCTTCTGTGCATATTTTAGAAAATAAATATGTTGAACACAGCCATTTTGTTTTTCTGTATTTATGATGTTTTATTTATTTATTTATTTCTGCTGTTATCTCAACATCTGCAGAACACATTTATACCAATTTATAGAGCAGTTACTACAGAAAATTAAACTCTCTTCTTTTACATTTATCCCCCTTGTTATATCCCTTCACATTTACTGGTTTAGTTTTATGCCTTTGTTTTTTTTTGTGAAATCAAGTGAGATGAAAAAGACAGCAGCATGGTGCTACATCTGTTGTGTGTTTAGAAGTCTGCAGCAATTTCTCTCTCTCATCCAGAAGCAGCATGAGTGTGGTGCCTCATTGGGAAGATTATACCTTCCTCTCTCCTCATTACCCCCCTTATTCTGCTTGAATAGACCAAAGACAACAACCAAACAGACAAAAAAGCTCAAACAAGGCACAGCCATGAAATCACCCTGCACTTTGGACGTTCTATAGCAATCTACAGCAAGTGCCTGTTACACCAATCTGCAGTTAAGAGCTTTAGACAATTGCACAAGGCATTTCTATAGATTTTCTTCATTCGAACAGCACAGACAAGGAAAAAGTGAAAAGCAATTTTACAGGAATGTTGCACATGTTCACTAACATAAGCTGAAAATGAAAAGTAAAGAATAGAATATTATGAAAAGTGTGATAAAATAGACAACATAAACAATAGAATATAAGGCAATATTATATACAATACATTAAATACTAATTATAACAAAGTATAGGTGTGAGTATTGACATTATTTAGTCCAGTAAAGTGAGTGACCATAGGTTCTTGTGTCCTCAGCAATGTTGTTTTGTCAGTGTTGTCAACCAGAGCAGGGGAGTCATTGTTCTCTGATGTGGTTCTCTGAGGACTAAAACTGATGATGAAAGAACAGCTTGAGAGGAGCCAGAATTGGTACTGGAAGAATGTCTTGTGAGGACTGGAACCAGTACTAGTAGAAGAGCTTGGAGAGACTGTATATTTAATGATGTTATGAACGCATAGTCTAGTAGCAAAATACATTTCTAACAACAACTCCAAATAAGAAAAAAAGGTTGGAACAGTATGGAAAATGCATATAAATATGCACATTATTTAGACTTTTATTTCATTGCAGACAGTATGAACTGGAGATGTTTTGTCTAGTCAATTTAATTCAGGTGTTATTCAGTTTTAGTTTAAAAATTCTACACACATTCTGTATTTGGGGCAAGACTGTACCTGGGCCAGTCCATACTTGTAACCTCTTCTTCCACAGCCATGCCTTTGCAATGTGTGCAGCATGTGGTTTTGCATTGTCTCCTTAAAATTGCATGGATGACCCTGGAAATTGATGTCTTTATGGTAGCTACCTCAGTGTAATTTTCTGCATTAATGCTGCCATCATAGATGTGTAAATGTCATTTTCCAAGGTCACTGACACAGCCGCATAAAATGACAGACCCTGACTAATAGGTGTCTGGATGGTCCTTTTCGTCTTTGGTATAGAGTGCACAGCGTCCAAAAATTCAGATTCATCTGACTACAATACATGTTTTCACTCACTTCCGAGCCAGAGAACTCAACGCTGGTTCTGGACATAGCTTATTTTTTGAATAGTAAACTTTTAACTGGCAGTTGTCATCTAATGCTAAACTGTGGTTCTTGATGCAGTGCCATTTAAGGGATCGAAGATCACAGGCATTCAGCTTGCACCCTTGGTCTGGGTGGGTTAAAGCCTTACTTAAGGACCCAACTGTGGTAGCTGGGCAGAGGTGGCATTTGAACCCTGGGCCATCAGGTCCAGAGTCCATTACCTTAACCGCTAGGCTACCGCAGTCCCTTTACCCTGGATAAACCTGTTTGACATGTGAACAGGTAAAGAGGGCTAGTCTTAGCTTTAGGATTATGTCACCACTTGCCCTGCTGTGAGATTGCTGCCAGAGAGGGGCATCACTAACTACATCTGGGGAGTTTCATAGCTAGCTCTCCCTAATGTGTGGATATTCCACACTAAAAATAAACAAGAGCTACAAAAGCAATTAATTTAAGCATAATTTTTAATTGTCTTATGTAACTTTTTACATTGTCTAATGTAATCTGTGCTAAAGCAGTCTATGCAGTCCCAAAACCTGTGTAAGAAAATTTAAACTTAAATTTAAAATTTAAAAAATTTAAAGTTTATCTGTTTTTCTGCATATTTTGTTGGTACCCTTTACATTTTTCTCTAATGGTCACATTCCCTAAAGGATCGCCACAAATCAGGTATGATTTCGGGGGTGGATCATTCTCAACACTGCAGTGACACTGACGTGGTCGTGGTATGTTTGTATGTGCTGCAGTTATATAAGTAGATATAACTATGCAGTGCTGCTGGAGTTTTAAACCACTTCAGGGTCACTGCTGAACTGAAAATAGTCCACCAACCAAAAATGTCCAACCACCAGCACCTGGTAGATTTGAGCACAAAAATGAGGATGTCCTCATTAATGTTGTTTTCAGCAGCTGGGCCTTACCCCTGAGCCACAGATGCTGCATTACTTTGATACCTTATCTATTTTTAATACTGTTGATCAAAAATAGTGTGCTGCTGTATTATGGCATCATGCCTTAGTTTAAAGATATACCTAATTGTACTCTCACT
The DNA here is from genome assembly GCA_034779995.1 of Parotocinclus haroldoi. Classification (NCBI taxonomy): domain Eukaryota; kingdom Metazoa; phylum Chordata; class Actinopteri; order Siluriformes; family Loricariidae; genus Parotocinclus; species Parotocinclus haroldoi. The sequence goes on along the minus strand of JAUZST010064337.1, from coordinate 17,159 downwards.
ATAATGTCAAATATATTATTTAAATAACCATATAATTTAAACTGTCATATTTTCTTCTTCAATGGTTCTGTAATACGTCATCATCATCATACGACTTCATCCTCACAAGAACCTGTGGCTATACAGTCGTCTTTTACTGTGTTTCCTTCTGCAGTCTGATTATCCACAGGCCTGGCTATCCTGCTATAGTCAATCCTCTACAGCCTATTTGTAATGATATTGCTTGAGCCAGCTGTGTGTGTGTGTGTGTGTGTGTGTGTGTGTGTGTGTGTGTACTTGGTTCTGGATTTGTGAGAATGTGTGCGCCTTTGTATCTCAGGATTGGACAATCTATTACTGTACTTTTCCACATTGCTCACAATATGCATAATATAAGCCTCCTATAATATTGTTGCATCTCTAACGCACATAACAAATTGTCGGAATCACATTTCTGTCTATCAAAATATGTTCCTCTCCTTGCTTTTGTTCTCCCTTTGCTGTTCCAGGTCTTTAGCCTTCAGAGGAATAGCTCTGAGCAGAAAAAAGAACAATGGAGAACTTAGAGTTTATGGATGAGACATTTAAGTCCTTTACCCTGTATCCACAAGAGTGAAAGCCTTAACATTTACTTCATTCAATTACCAACCGTGAAGAACAAATTTGTTCATAGCACTGATGAAAGTTAAACCAGTGTTACAGGTCCATGTTTAATATCTGTCACCAGCACTGAGAATAAGGAGGAGCCTTCTGTCATCATGGCCCCCATTTCCCTCTGTATTATTGGGGTAATTGATTTTTCTGCAGTAACAAGATATCGACCCTGTGAAGGATCTTTTGTAGGCCAGGAGCTCAATGCAGAGACAAGGAGGGAGGGGTACAGAGAAATGGGAGGAAAAGTCAATGTTTCACCAATGGCATAGGCATTTCTTTCTGAGATCGTTAAAGAGAAAGTGTATGTAGAAAAAAATGTTTCTGCTTTGGCATTACTTTTTCTTGACTGGCTAAGATATTATTATGAATGTATAAAATATGTTATCTAAGGAATAATCTGCAATAAAATCCATGAGTCATGAACTCAGTATGTGAAATTTGGGTTAATTAAATGAATAAAGACTTGATCTTTCACAGAAATTCATGCCTACATCATTTAGCCCACAGGCCTATAGTGTTTCTGTATTCAGTGTTGGCCAAAAGCCTGAGACCACTAGTACAAATGTCTGCTTGGATCTTTGCTGAGAATTACTCACACTGCAGCAGACAAATGTCCCATAACACACTCTAAAACCATTCAAGCACTACTTGAAGACTAAAGATGATCAAGGAATGCTGACTGTCATTGACATACCTCCACAGTCACCAGACCTAAATGCTATTAAGCATTGGGGGCACTTGAAGAAAACGTCAAACATTCAACATACAATTATAATAAGGAATAATATATAATATACAATTATAATAAGGAAATCATTCTACGACCACAAATGCCTTACTCAAGGACGCAACAATGGCTGATGAGACTTGAACCTTCAAGTTAGCATTCCATAACTATAATCACTGGATAAAAATCGAATCATATTAGTACTGTAGGTATTGTCATTAGATTATTTATTGTTAGAGTGTTTTGACTTTGTGTTTTGACTTTGACTTTAACATATAACAATTCAACAATTCATTCACCGATGTACAGGGAGAGGAGACTTCTCCCTTAAGCTATTTTGCACATCAACAGCACACACCTTGCACCTTGTTTTACATTTAATAGTCATTTATTATCTCTCAGTTTGTATTTCTATTCATTTTTAACTTCAAATTTAGCTTAGAGTAATGTTATACTTTGTATGTTGTAATTGTTATAGCCATGTTTCCAGTATCTGTATCTTACAATTTTAAGTTGCTGCAATAGAATTTCACTAAATGGACTAGCCTGTTGCATCATTTCTACACTTTGATTTCTGGGTGCCTTTGAATTCTACCAACTGTAGATTGATAATTTTCATTTTCATCAAATGATGTTGTATTCTTTCATTCACATTACCCAGTACATGTCAGGAAAGTTATGCTGTTCCTTTAATTTTTGAGCAGTGTGGATTTCAAAGGTATATTATATTAACTATATTAGTATATATAGTATAAAATAGTAACTATATTATGAATCTGGCATGGTTTAACTATGGTACTTTACCACTTTTGCTTTAGTTCCAGCCTTTAAATTAGAAAAAGATCACACTTTATGATAAAAAAATGTAAGCCAAGATTAATATACAAAACAAATACAGATTAAATTGCACTGACACCCATAAATTCTGAAACAAATATATATATATATACCAGTAGGTCAAAGGAAAATTACCATGCACTGTTTGAATAATGAATGAAATTAATTATTTTGCTACAGCCATGTGTGTCAAGGTCTATAATATATTGGATGGTAAAGACATTCTGATGTCTAAAAATGGCCAGAAAAAAATACCTGAGTAACTCTGAGAAAGGACAAATTACAATGTCCAGATAACTGAATTATCGCATCTCCAAAACAGCAAGGTTTGTGGGTGCTCCTTTTCAGCATTGATGAGTAGACAGAGACAGTGCCCTGAGAAAGAAAAAAACACAACCCAAGGCATATTTGTGAAGGTAATGCAGCAGAGACCGTAGCATCTGGCATTAAATGCTGTACAAGTGTATGGAGTTGTGTAGTTGCAGGCTGCACAGATTCCTATGGTAAACTTGCACTGTTAACATCTTTATGTGATGTTTTCTGTTTTCTGATGTTTTTCCAATGTTAACATTGAGGAAAAACGGGTCACTGTGGGGCCCCTCAGTGCCCACGTCTGTCTACCATTTGTTGAAGAAATACTGTAATATAACAAATATATGGAACACTGATTCATTTGTAATTCATTTGTGCCTTTTGTATTAAATTCCATTTATTTATTTCTTTGTCAGCTCTTCTATTGTGGAGCTGATCAAGGCTCTGCTTCTTTATTCTTAATTATAGGCTTCATAGTGTGGCCATGAGACCAAAACGAACTCAGCACTCAATCAGCCACAAAGAGTCTAATTGCATTAAACATTTTTGTGTCTTTTGTAAAATAATCAATACCCTTGTCTGCACTACCTTATGTCAGGAATACCTCAACTATACTTTGCTTAGTGTGGATTAAAATTTCAACATGGTGCAGCACCTACATTATTCTATTTCAGTGATACTTTACTAAACACTTGAATCCACTGATGATATAAGTGATATAACTGGGAATTTATTAGGTCACTTATAACACTGAAAACAGTATTGTGCTGAGCTTATAGCCAAGAACAAACAGTATACTATACTGCCGGCTCTAAAAAAAAATTTCATTTTGCAATGACACATGTTTTGGTTCATACCAAAATCAGATCAAAATCTCCTAGTGTATGATTGTTCATGTTGTATCTTAAAAATGTTAAAAGGGTTTTCCCAAACGAAAACTAAACGCACTTAATTGTATTTAAAATCATGTTTTAAATATGTTGTAGGTATACTAGCAAATTCAATATAAAAATAAATAAATACTGTATGTTAATGTGAAATGAACATACATAAAATTTGATCTTTGGTTGTGTACTTAGCACACTTTGGCATAATTTTACATTGACTTGCAATACAAATTTATGCTAAAGAATTACTGAATAATATAATTGTTTAAAACTAATTTTGAAAATACTTTTAAAAAAATACTTAGTATACTAAAGTAATAATGACCAGTGTATATTAATGTGCTTTTAAGGCATCAACATAAGCACCAAAATAAAGAGAATGTATGTATACAACCATATAAAAAACTCCCCAAGAAAGGTTGTTTTGACTAAAGCTTCATATGTGTAAACATAATGATGATATTTGTAAGTGATTACAATATTAGAGCAAAATGGTAACTACCGAAGAAAAATTAACAATTCAAATACGGCTCTAGTAACCTGTTTGGTTGCCTCTTGCCTTGATACAAGATGAGATACTCTTGGGCACTGGAAACACATTGGGCACATTTGCCCACATATTTTGCAGCTGGGCATGTATATACAACATGTGTCACTTCACAGCAAAAGTAGGATTTAAGTGAAGCCCACAAGGTTGTCAGATCCCAAACAAAACATGGACTTGTCGCTAATGATGACACTATTGCAGATCACAGCAGTCCAGGTTTCTCGTTCTCAACCCCACTGAAAATAAAGGTGACTTTGGTTGGCACTGCTCCCAACAACTTTTAATAGCTATGTCAGAACAGCCTAGATAGCAAGAATGACCATGCAGCCTCTTTCAGTTCAAATACATGCCCCCTCTCAAAGTCTCTAAACTGGGCAAAATGTCTTAAAGTGCATCATAGAGTCATGTCTAGCAATCCACAATCTATCACCAAAAGTTGCCCTACTCAAAAGTAACCTGTAAAATCCTTTTTATATGCAGCGTGGAAAGCGTTTTTTACGCCCTATTGTGGCAAGTCCCAGTGTCAGATCCCACCTGTAATTATTTGCATATCCGCCTGAGACATAACTGCATGCCAAGTTTTGCAGCAATCCAACATTTCTATCTAAGTGCGTTATTTTTTGTTGTTGTCAATAAGTACTGTATATTAAGTGTGCCTTTAATGATCAAATCTTACAGGAACAAGGTTATAGCGATACCAGTAAAATACACTTTTAGAAAGACCAGTTGATTTAACACCTGTATTTCGAATAAGGGTCGTTCCTGCAGAAAACCCACACAGACACAGGGTGAACATGCAAAATTCACATAAATGGATTCCTTTGCTCTGGATTGAACCAGGGAACTCTGGATCTGTGCTGTAACCATACTAATCACTTTAAGCACCATGCCACCTTTTCCAGCAGGTACAAAATAACAAGCATAATAAATTACATTGAGCCACCAGACAAAAGCACCAGTCCATCACAGGCCATGATTACAGATACACACAGCAACTCACACTGAGATACTTTAATGAAATCAATTGGCCTAATACACGTCTTTGAAGTGGATTTGGAAACCATAATAACCCACACAGAGATACAGCAAAGAACATGCAAACTCCACACAGACCTGTGCCAGGCTAAGACCTAAACATGCAGTCGATTTCTAAAGATGTGAGGCAACAGTGCTAACTTCTGCACTGTCATGCAGCCCTGCTCTAAAACAATCATATTAAATTCATCTTTGCAAATTTGTACTGGCCTAGTCCAGGAATGTTGCCAGGAACAATATGCTTCTTGTTTCTTAATCAGAAAACTTACTTGGAGGGCACAAATGTATGTCATTTATTGGTGCAGCAACCATATGATAAGCCAGAAATATTGATTGTGTTTTACCGTATCAAAAAGACAGTGTTTCATAAAACATTGTCCTATCCATATAACTAGACTAAAATTACAATGAGAAAGATGTTTTATTTCTCTGTAAAATAAAAATCTTTACTCACTTTGCAAAGATCCTTGGAACATGTAAATAAAACTGGTGGCCATTGGTGACCATTAGAGTTACTTTAGAACACTCTTTAATGAACTTTTTTTTTGACCAACGTGCTGTTCATACAACCCCCAAATCAGAAAAATATGGGGGAGAATATGAAAAAAGGGTTTTTTTACATTTACATTGACATTTATTTCATTGCAGACAGTAGGAACCTGAGATATTTCATGTTTTGTCTGTTTGTTAATTAACATCCATTCCTGCATTTCAGGCCTTCAACACATTCCAACAAAAATTGGGATGGGGGCAAAATTATGTGACCTCAAACAGCTGATGGCAACAGGTAATCATGATTTTGGCAAGATGGGCATATGACTTCCTAATCTGGAAAATTATTGAAATGTTTTAAAACAATGTACCTAAAACAAACATTGGGAGGGATTTCTCACTCTTCAAGAAATCAGGAGAAATTTCAGTGTGTAAATGCCAAAAGCTTAAGCTGAATGCCTGTGAACTTTGATCCCTCAGACAGCGCTGCTGTCAGTGCTCTTGGATCATTTACACTTCTGTGATGGCAGCATTAATGCAGAAAAGTGTACTGAGATCTTAAAGCGACATTGCTGCCTTCAAGACACCATATTTCCAGGGATGTCCATGCATTTTTCAACAAGACAATGCAATCCCGCATGCTGCACACATTACAAAGACATGGCTTGTAGAAGAAAAGGGACTGGTCTACCTTCAGTCCTGACCTGCCCCCCATATAGCATGAGTGGAAAATTTGAAATAAAAAATGCCCCAATTTCCCAACTTTTTTGGAATGTGTTGTGGCCTGAAATTTATCAAAAATGAAGTGAAGTTGACTGGATAAAACAAGTAATATCTCAGGTTCTTTTTTATGTATTGTCTACACTACCCCAACTTTTTCTGATCAAGGATTTTAGAAACAACATAGACAGTGAACGATGTAAAATACATATGTTAATAAGGTGAATATCAAAAGTATAATACAGATAAGCTAAGTACAATTGCTGATGAGTAACAAAAGAATAAAGCACAGATACTGAAATTCCTAATAATCTCCACAGTTTCTTATTCAAATGCAAGTTTGTTTTAATAGTTTTTAAACTTGATTTAAAACCTGAATGGGCTTGGGGAACACTGGATGGTAGCATTGGATCACCTTTTAAGTGATCACCACATTTTGTGAGGATAATCTCAGAGATCACTGATCACAAGTGTAAGACCACTTTAAACTATATCCTATACTGTACTGCTGTTTATGTAAACAATCTACGCTCGGAGCTCTCAAAAGCGAAGTACGGTGTGCCACATTGGTCTGTGATTGGCTCACTATTATTCTCCCTGTGCATCCTACCTCTAGACATTATAATTTATAAATATGGCATCAGTCTTTTCAAGATGCAGAGAAACTGGTTCATGCATTTTTAACCTCGAGGTTGGGTTATGGGAACGCTTTACTTGCTGGATCTCACAGCAGCTCAAGTGCTAACTAAAGCTAGAAAACAGAGTCCTGTTCTGACATCTTTACATGGGTTAAAAATGTAATTCTGCATTGATTATGTAACTTCTTGTAACATATAAAGGTCTATATGGCCTGGTCCCACATTATCTGAACTCAGATAATTCAGCTAGATAGAGCTCGATAGAGCAATCACTCTGGTTTGTTAATTGATGGGGAGGTGAGTTGTTGATGTCTCACATGATTCCTCTTGGCTTTGTTACCTTCTGCTTCTCCTCTTTCTAGCTATGCCACTATAGATAATGCTACTGGAAATTCCTGCAGCACATGGCATCAGTGATTGTCAATATACTCTGTGGTCTTAATCAATTACAAACTATTCTTTCTTTTTTCTCTCTGAGATTATGTTGCGGTATGTTTCTCCACCTCAGGATTACTCTGTGATGTGCCTCCAAAGACTATCCCACTGAGTACTTAAGATCCTAAAGTGACTCTGTGTATCAGACAAAATAATTGTCAGTATACATATTCTGTTCAATATGCTATTTATCTGGTATTATTTACTTATTATTTACTAAAATTACTAGTATTTTTCCTACCAACATTTAGAGCGTTTTTCCATGCCACTGTCATTGACCTTAATTAATGTGATTGGCTTTATGAGATAATATAATATTGTTCAGTAATGGATTGGGCAACAACCAAAAGATTTAAGATGTTTGAGATCGTCTCTTAGATCTGTAACCGATTGTGTATCTGTCAGTTGTTCAGAACAAAGTAGCCCAACGTATGGTGACCCCACCTCACAACTTACAGAACTTAAAGAATCTGCTGCTTAACAGTTGGTGACCGATACCACAAGACATATTCATAAATCTTGTAGACTCCATACATCAAAGGGTCACATCCTTGGCAGCCTGTTTTTTTATATGTGTAAAATAGTCACATAAGTGTAAAGTAGTCACTTGTTTTTATGTTACTGGGTAGACATCTGTGTTTTGGTAATATAAAACATCATTGAAGGCCAGAGAGTCTTTTGCTCTAACTAAAAAATTAGCAGATGACTACCTTCTGATCTGGTAATAAAAAGTTTTGCCTTGTGACTGCCTCACAGTCCTAGATCTAATCCCTGGCTCCTTTCTGTATGAAGTTTGCATGTGGTTTACTCCAGGATGTCTGGTTTCCTTCCACAATCTTAAGACATGACCAGAGTGTGTATGAGTGTGTGTAAGTGTTGCCCCATATGTTCCTGTATTGTGTCCTGTGCTGCTAACTAGGTACCAGCTTTCCAGAGAGAAACCAGAGTGCCCGGAAGAACATGCAAGCACCGCACAGGTTTAGTCTGAGGTTAGGAGCTATGAGGTGACTGCATTAATCACTTGAGCTATTGTGTCAGCCCTATTGAAAGCCACCATCTTGTTTTCAAATTTGGTTTATGGAGGACAAGGTAGATCAACTGGTAAAGAATTCGACAAATCAACCTGGTATAATAACTGTATAGGATGATAATTTCACCATACAAAACAATTCATGTTAATGTAGCTTTATTAATTGTAATGTTCAAACAATGATTTTACGGATAAGGTAACCATAAGGTCTATAGAATACCATCAGTATTCTATCCACCATTTTTGGGTGTTACGGTTTTTTCCTTTTCTCCTCTCCTTTTCCCCTTCCTAGCTCAAGCATCCATAATATGGGGTGGGGCACCATCTTGTTGGGAGAATTCAGGAAATGTTGGATCCTCTGTCATCAACAAATCAAACACATCTTCATCTAACAACCTTGCATGACACATATTGGTCTGCTTGTAATGTTCCATCAATTATGAATGGTCCCACATTTCAGGTACCCCATACACCACACCATACCACGGCTTTACGTGTTGCTGTCACAATGTTAGATGGATATGTTCAGTGAGGGTTTGCATTTGACCAGTATATGTTTCTGTTTGTTGTTGTACTTGGTTAAAAAATTAAACCAAGTAAATAAATTTGCCACCAAACAGCACCTGATAAGGTTTTACCTAAAGTTACTGTCACTTGTTTAATTGAGGCATGGCTAAACAAGTGCTACAATACAGGCTCTTGCTGAATGAGACCAGAACAGCAGTTGCTGTTGCCAAATCTGTAGCAGTTTTTGTTTGTCTATGACAGAGACTGTTTCTCTGAATTAGTTAAAAGTTTGCCAACAGCACAGTGGGTAATGGAAGACCTGTTTGTGTGCCATTATTGAAATCTTCTGTGATGACACGTGCTTCATTCACCAGAAATGGATCATTTTCAATCAAATTGAATCTACCACATTTTATATTATACACTGTATAATGTTAAACTGATTTTTTTTCATTATTATAATAATAATAAATAATAAAATGTCACATTTATATAGTGCCTTTTAGAAACCAATGGTCACTTTACATACCCGAATTACAAAGATGGTAAAGAAGCGATATGGCTGATTTTATAGTTTTGCCGCTAGGGGTACTGTAACACTCTCAACAACTATCCTGTGTCCTTCACTTCATGGCCACATTTGTCCTTTGTAGATGGTAAATGTTGGCAATAATAATAGTGATATTAATAATGTAGTTGCACATAGTGTGACTCTTGCATATTTCAACAATGGAAAATTATACTTGACCAGCCAGCTCGAGCAGTTCGGCAAAAACCAAACAATAAATCTGTGCACAGCTTACACAATAGATATACAGAAAATGCAGTGAATGCAACAAGCAGGAGAAAATCTTTAGTGCTATTAGTGTCAAGGCCACAGCCACCCAGTTCCACCCACTAGAACTAAAGTAAGAATGCTGGGAAAATGTACAAAGAAAGCCTCTGCACTGGTGGTTTTTTCTTCTTGTTTAGTTAGAGCCTTTTTCATATAAGTTCTGTATTTCATACTGTAGCCAAGGGGGTAATGTAACCAAAATTAGATATGCTCGCAAATAGCACAGACTGCAAGGTGGGAACCAACCATAGGCAAGCATAGGCAAGGGCACATACACAAGGAGTCAAATACTTTTCTTGTAAATACTTGATCTGTGCACTGACTTTGATGCATCATACAGGGATTAGACCTTTGTTAGGAACTATTTCTGTGAGCTTTTATGAAATGTTTTTTAAATGTGAATGTAGTTTCATCCATCATGCAACCATATACGTTTATCCTTTAGTTATTATTATTATTATTATTATTATTATTATTATTATTATTCATTCATTCATTCATTATCTTCGCCTTATTCCACATGGGGTCCCAGCCAGCCAGTGCCTACCTGGCAACTCTGAGCGCAAGGGCAGGAACAACCCTAGACACACACAAACACACACACACACACACACACAAACATTCACACACTAAGGGCTACTTTACAGATACCAATTAACCAAACACACATGTCTTTGAAATGTGGGAGGAAACCGGAGTACCCGTAGTAAACCCACACAGACACGGGGAGGACATGCAGACTCCACACAGAAGTCTGGCTGCTCAACCCTGTAACTGACCTTCTGCTGTGAGACAGCGGTGCTACCTACCGAGTCACTGTTCTGCCCTGTTGTTAATATTATTCATTAATAGTAGTAGTAGTAGTAGTAGTAGTAGTAGTAATAGTAGTATTTGAAAGTTGGTTTTAAACAGTTTATGTGCTCGCCACTTAAACCCTGAAGGATGTGGATAGTAAGCGGTTTTAGCTTAAGATCATCACTCTCACATGTCAAAGATTTAGATGTATTAACGGTCAGCCCACTGTATCAGTGTTACAGGACAGGGTTCAGTTCACTTAGTGGCTTGAGGAAACACTAAAACCAAAGCTGCAACCTAGAATAGGAACCGCATATAAGATTTATTTCTATAGTGCTAGATATATCAGAAGCTCCATGTGTACAAAGCTATGGTTGGGAGAATCTGATCTGTATTAGACAGAGGAAGATGTTTATGGAAAAGCTTTAACTGAGATAACGTGTCATGATTTCCTGTACCTTTTCATGATGAACCATGGGTCTGGTGTATCCAGTGCTGTCACACCATTGCCAAACAACTCTCATGACTCAAACTGAAAGTGAAATTGGAACAAGATAAAAGGACTAAAGTAAAGAATGAATACACATGGAATGCCACAATGATGGCTGATTAAATCTCTCTTTTCTTATACAGTACACAAACAAACAAGAAACAAGATCAACTACACAGCTTTTTAGCTTAGCCCTTTGGCTCTGGTTATGTGGTCTCCACTCACTGCAATACATATGTTGTGCAATAAACATGTTAAAAGAAAGAAACAGGTACAGTTATTTATTTAATTATTTGTAATTTCAACCCATCCCACTAAACCACACAGAATAAAGTAAAAAAAAACTAAAACTGTAGTAAAACTGATTAAATTCCTCGGAGATGCCTAATGTTCTTGATAGCTTTGTCTAAATGCATTGAGAGCTGGGGGGAATACAAAATATAATGTAAGAAATGTATAAGTACTGTGCATCTGTCAGAATGCAGGAATAAACAACCTATTTTGTTAATGTTTGAAACATAACATATGCAAAGAAACAGATAAGTGTTAATAAGTGTGACATATTTATACAATTTTAATGCACTACTTTCGTGCACTGTTTATGTTTTGAATTTAATGTAATAAAAAATGCAAAATGTAGCAACATGATATGTAACATATTAGAAATGTATTGACTTCCTATGCCATAATTCAAGTCACTTGTATCTGGATTATGGACAGCTCCTGTACAGTCTGTCAGCCTGAAACATAATGTCCCACTTCAGCCAAGATGGTGGCTTGCAGCGCTACCAGTACAAAACACACCCGTATTCACACACCAGACTATTGACCTCATGCACACCCATGTTCTGGCTCATTATTTTCATTAGTCACACCTGCGTTACAGTCCACCCAGTCAATTTAAGCATGTCCACGTTCCTAGCTTTGCGGTACAGACTACATTGAGCCATTTTTGACATTGCTACCCCAATCTAGAATTTCCTTCCTGTGATTTTTGGATTTTTCACCTTTTGTCTATCCCTCTGTGACTTGGGTTGCCGATCGCCCAACCCTAGCCTTTATGCTCTTGGATCTCATGTTTGTTGGTAATTCATTAAGCAGCTGAAACACCCGTCCCTTAACTGACCAGATCAATATGCTAAAAGTTGAATTGAGTTGATGTTATGATTTGATTTTTTGAGGATATTAAGATAAATTTTGTATATTTAGTATTTTAATCTAATTCTTTCATATACTGTCTAAGATGTTCCACCTTGAATCTTGGTTCAATGTTTCTTCCTCATCACATCTTAGGTAGAGTAGAATTAAAAGTCAGAAAGAATACATTAGACCGTTAGCACCTTCAAAACATGTTTCAAAGCTGTTATATGCTGCTAAATGGGTTGGTAAAAATGAATGCTTGTCAGGGTGCTCATATTTGCACATGCCACAGTTTCAATGTATATGAAAATATATGCACTATATATAGCATTTGCATGTCTTACTGCACCCTAGTATTGATGGATGACTATTTGAGTGGTGGCAAACTTTCTGAAAGATATCAGTGTTTAGCTCACAACAATGACAATGACTGTGGAGTAAGTTACAAGCCATATAATAAAACAAGTTATTAGACATGAAGGACAGGCAGTTTTGCAGCTATATTGTATCTAAAAAGGTGTTGATCAAATCAGAAGCATTGCCATGGTTGGGTTGAATAGATTACACACTGTGCAAATATTATTCAGTACACACTCAGTAAGATGACATTGGTGAGTCCATGTGAACTTTAGCTGTTACGTCTCCATTTGCATCATTTAAAACCCTCATACAATAACAAAGTTGCTGGATGGTTCATAAGTTTTTTTATACAACCCTATAGCAGAAAAAGTTTGGACAGTATGGAAAATGCAAAGAACAAAAAGACAGTGTTCCTTACATATTATGTAGACTTTTATTTCACGGCAGAAAGTATGAATCCAATATACCTCATGAATTTGTCTAGTCAGTTTCATTTAATTTGTTAACAAGCATCATTTCTACATTTCAGTCCTGCAACAAGTTCCAGGAGTGTTGCCATCGTAAAGTATCTACCACTTTGTTTTGTTGTCATTCCTACTCACAACACTTAGAAGACATTTTGGCACAGAGAATACCAGGCAATTAAGTGTTTCAGGTGATATTTTGTCCCATTCTTCCTGCAAACACATATTAAGATGTTAATCAGGGTTGTCTTTGTCACCATTTTAGTTTAAAATTCTCTACACATTATCTGTTGGAGACAGGTTAGGGCTGCAGACAGGGCAGTCCAGTATCTGTACCTCTCATTTACCCATGATAATGTAATTTAGACAACTGACACACAGATGCAACCCTATACAGATGTACAACCATGACAGATCTCTGACTGACAGAACTTGTTTTGAAGCAGAGCGTCCATTTCTTAAAAAAAAAAAAAAAAAAGATCTGGAATACTGATTCATCTGACCACATACATATTTTTTCTGTGATGGTCCATCCCAGAGGCCTCCAAGCCCAGAAAAGTCAACACCAATTCTGGACATTAATGAGGTAAGGCTTCCTTTTTGCTCAGTAATGTTTTAAGTGCCATGTAAAAGGCACTTTTTTGACAAAAAAAATTGACGAAAGTTTGCCAGAGTAATAATTTTGACCATGTGGTTATATCAGCTCTTCATGCAGTACAGTCAAATGATATTATGCACTGTAGAAATATACAAATCTCTTTCAGTCTTTCTTTGAGGAACATTGTTTTTAAGTTATGCATGATGTCCCTGTGGGTAGCGTCATCGTCTCACAGCCAGAAGTTTCTGGATATGTTCTCAGGTAGAGAGACATAGTACCCTTCCTGGTACTCAGAAGGGTATGCAAGGTCCACATATGTATAGGTTATGCCTAATTATTCCCAACCCATTCCTAAATTATTACCACCCCAACATTACCTCTTCCATTTTAACATACAGATCTGGATATTTACAATATTCTGAAAGTGATTTTTAATCCACCAAGAAGCTGTATCTTACGAAAATATATCTTAAGAAAATGACACTTTACATTCACCCTAATATAATATAAACATTGCAGTTTACATTAGAACTAGCTGTAGTCACAATATACCTACACATTACTACTTAAAACTACTCACAATTAGACTGTTTTTCTACTTGTGACCTATCTTTAAGTAAGTAAGCTTTATTTTAAAACTCATATAGCAAAACACTGAACTATCTCATTCAAACATGACAACTGTAGCAATTAAGTAATCAAGCCAAGGTTGATTACTATAATTAGAGCACTTCAGTCTGCAACAGACTACAAAGATGCCAATGTCAAAGTATATGCTAATATGTAGTTTCCTCCTGTGATCAAAGAATATACCAAGATATTGTCTCTGGTTAGATAATCATTGCTCAGATGGAACCTTGTAGCTGTAGCAAGCTTTACTGCTGTGCACAGATCAGTGTTGGCTCAAAAGAATTCTTTTACAGTCAACCCATGAAGTGGTTTAAGCAACCTGATTAATCAGATAAATGCACCTTGGCACATTTACACATGCATTTTTATCTGGTTTAGCCCTATATGTCAACCTTATCCTGTTACTCAAGAGAAAGGAAATGGCCCAATGTACACAAGGTGATCAGGGGTCTCAATAGTTTATCTTTAGTTTTATTGAAAATATGATTTCTTAAAACCCAAGCACTCAATTCTTTCATAAATACACAACATTCCATTCATCTGCCTTAAGTTAATTAACTGCATAATATACATCAACGTATTCCCATCTTCACTGCAAACAACTATGTTGACAATGGCAAAATGTCTAAACATGAAATGAAAAACTGGCTAAAGCATGGATGTGGATCCTTATCCACAAAGGATAATTGTTCACCAGTATCATTGAACATGCTTGGGTTGAGGTTCAAAACTTAACCCATTATCTTCCTCTCTCACACTTTTTTGTTTTAAAGAAGAAACCAATGCATTGAAGCACTAATAAATGCAAAAGCTTAGACCTTTCGTTATAAGGAATGTAAAATAATAGTAATAAAAGTGATGTGAAGAATGTGAAGAACCCTATAACACTTGGTGTGCTTGACTTATGTTTAAGGCCAAATTTTACATGCACCTATGGAGTTCAATTTTTCACAACTTTCATGTGTAATGTTGAACATACATTTCTTTTGACCAGTCACTTGTGATTTTTTCTTTGTTTGAAGTAGAGGTTTAGATTTTCAGTAAGTCAAGTAAATACATACAAAAGTGATGGTCTCTTTAAACAGCATGGAAGATTCCAGAAATTATATAATATATAATGACATTCAGAAGAATGCTTAGGCATTAGCATTCATGCCAATGATACAATAAGAAAAATGATAGAATCAGAAAATCCAAGTTAACATAGCCAAGAGAGAAAAATAATAAGAATTCAGGAATTGCGCACGTAAAATTCCCCTGTGGGAGAAAATCAATAGCTAAATGTACATATGTCAATAAAACAATTTTATGTAAATATAAACAATTGGAGCACACAGACACTTAACTTCCAAAGCTGAATGAACACTATAAACTCCATCCATATAATTGGCTGGGAACCCACTGAGAGGGTTGTTTCCTTTGGAATATTAGCTACTGTTGTTGTCTCCCCTTTGGATATTTTATATATTTAACCCCAAATAAGAAAACGTTGGGGCAGTATGGACAATGCAAATAGATAAAAAAAATACAGTGTTCCTTGCATGAACTTTGACTTGCAGACAGAATCAACCCATGATATTTAATATTTTGTCTGATCAACTTAATTATATTTAGTGTGTAACACATCAAGAGAAAAGTTGTTGCTAGTAATGAGGTAAAAAAAACTAAACATATGATATGATTTAGGTATAAAGTGATTACAATCATGAGTTTGGTACAAATACAGAATCCACAAAAGGCCGAGACTTTGAGAAGTAAATGTGGCAGAGGATTGCCGGTGTCAAAGAATTTGTCAACAAATGTGTGAGAAAATTATTCAAATGTCCTGGACATTTAAGGACTGGAAGGGATTTTCCTTGTTTTGAATTGTCTTGAAATTAATGTTGCTCTAAAATATCAATGTACTTTTCTGCGTTAATGCTGCCATCACAGAACTTTGCCAAGGGCACTGGCACAGCTCCACACCATGATAGACTATGGCCTTAGGACTTTTTGCTGATAACAGTCTGGATAGGCAGCCATGTGGGCTGTGTCCTCAGCTAGGCACCGGCTTTCAAGTAATCCTGACCAGGATTAAACAGAAAAGAAAATGAATGAATGAAATTAAAGGTGATCATTTCAGTTCCTGGCTTTAGTTCCCTGGATTCTTTTCAGCAGGTTAAATAAAGCTGTGATGTCACAATAATTAGCTGGTGGTTTTTGCACCCAAGGCTTACATTCCATTAGGGCTCTGACAGAAGCCTGTCAGCATTTCAACAGCTGCATTTCAACAACAGATCACTGTACAAACTGGTAAGCATGGTGATGTTTTGTGCTAACCATTATCATAAGCATTGTGGTGACAATAACATAAAGCTAAAAAGAAGTTATATCACAAGTTATACAAGGCCCAGAACATATTGTAAACTAAACTAAAATAAAATGTTTTGGAATGACCCTAGTGTCCATGTTTATTTATTATTAAATTTGCCCCTGTTTAAGGGTTGCAGCATAGCAACTGTAAACAAAGCAACTGTAATGGCTCATGGAAACCAGCACTGTCAACCATGATCCCTTAACAGTATCTCTAACAAAAATAATGTTATCAAAGTGGAACATAACAATGGATTTAACTGCCATTTTGGAGAAGTATATGTTTTAATATGTCATAATGTTTCAGTTTCTTATCTAGTTTATTTCACAATTGAATAATTTCGATGTTATTATTTTCACCACTAGGTGTCATGTTTAGACCATTAAACAGATATTTAGCTGTCTGAAAACAATGCCTGTACTTAATTGTATTTCTGAATAAGTTTGATATCAATAATAAAAACAAAACGTTCTGTATGTAATCACATGTTAAGTGCGTGAACAGATTTTAAAATGTTTGCGCGATCTGGAATATGAGCAGGCGACAGCGATGACGTCACGTCTTTCTTCGGCAGCACGAAGTTTTAGCGCAAAGGGTTTCCGCGCGCTCAGTGGAGTCGTCAATGTGACGTTTGAGCAGCTATGCGCCATTTAACACATACTTTTTGTCGCGCTGTACTTTTATTCTTCTGAAT
>JAUZST010064326.1:0-22725 GCA_034779995.1 Parotocinclus haroldoi | reverse complement strand
TGTGTGTGTCTGTGTGTGTCTGTGTGTGTCTGTGTGTGTCTGTGTGTGTCTGTGTGTGTCTGTGTGTGTCTGTCTGTCAGGCCTGATGGTGGATCGTTGACAGCACCCCCTGCTGGTTTCCCGGTTCGTACCGCGTACACGCCGGTCCAGTTGTTATGGTGGCAGAGGATGTACGCTCAGCAATACTACATGCAGTAGTACGTTATTAAATAATCCATCGTTAAATAATCACATGCATCATCCGTTCTTTAAAGTAAACGTTTGCGTTTTTATCAGTCAGGCTGCGATGGCTGCCTCTCAGACTGCATCCCCGTCCAGCGCTCCCCGCCCGTCAACTGCTCCCGTTCCCCAGGTTCCTGACCCTGTCGCCGAGGAGCAGCGGCCTGACCCGAACCCGCAGCTGAACGTTCAGGGTGGGGCGGTGCAGAACGAGGACGAGCTGAACCGTGATTGGTTGGACTGGCTGTACACGGTGTCGCGTGTCGCCGTGCTGCTGAGCGTCGTTTATTTCTATTCGTCGTTCAGCCGCTTCATCATGGTGCTCGGAGCCATGGTGCTCGTCTACCTGTGAGTACGCTCGAGGCCAAAAGTGCTGGAAATCTAACAGGCACTATTCCAACTCTCTGTCTGTCTGTCTGTCTGCTTGCCTGTGTGTGCGATGTGCCAGGCATCAGGTGGGGTGGTTACCTTTCAGGCCGGACCATCAGAACCCGGCACCAGTACCAGCAGAAGAAGCTCCGAACCAGGACATGCAGGAAATGGTGGGAAATCTAAAGCTTATGATGAACGATCTATCTGGTACATTTCTTTAAAGACCAGTGACAGCTAGGGGTGTGTCTGTGTGCAGGAGCGCATTATGGACGATGGGATCGAGGAGGAGGATGCTGACAGTGGAGATGAAGGCTCTGATGAAGCATCTCCACCTCAGACCAGCTTCCTCACCTCCACCTGGTCCTTCATCAGCACCTTCTTCACCTCTCTGGTACCTGAGGGTCCAGCACGGCCCGCCGGATAATCCGCAAGCACTCCTCTCGTACACTCTCTGCATATGTTTCAGGATAAAGTTCAGAACCTGCACCGTTGTGTTGGAGGGGGCCGAGCCGTTCCTCCCTGTTCTGTTATGAGACATTAAAGCGCTGTATTTCTGTGATTGTACTAATAAATAGGACACAGTCACACGGTTTTGCGCTTTGGATTAAACGGAGCAGTTTCAATGTGATCGACTCGCTGTAGTGGTGAATCTGTCCAACAGGCGGCGCCATGTTACTGTAAATGAACAGCACGTTGGTTGAATATAATAAAAATAAGAATTGTATATTGTTTTTAAATAAATTAGAATGAACCCAGATCTGTAGAGTTTTGTGGTCAAATTATTAATCAATTAATAAATAGTATTAAAGAATGTTTAATTAGAAAAAAAAACATTTACACACAGAGATGGTAAATCCTGCATGGACATCACTTACGTGCTCTGGTTTAGATTAAATATTGGTGGATAAATACTCAGTATTAGAACTGTCTTGAGTGGGTGCAGTTTAATTATTGTATGTAAACAATCTGGTCATTGCTACCCAGCATATTTTGTATTTGTGATTAATGAAAACAGCTATTTCTAAATTTTCCATTAGTCATCGATGAGAAAGCTGTGTTCTTAAACAGATCCACTTCAGGAAGGGAAAAAGAGCAAAATTAAATGATTTGTACATTTTCTTTTAAAAATAGTCCCCGGGAAAATTAGGCGTCACCTAACAGAAGATGGAAATATCATTGTGAATGCTTATTATCAGTGTATTGTTCCTAGCTGAGGTTTTTTTTTGTTATTGTATCGGTTTTAGACACAGTGGTCTTGATTCATCTGCCGTCGGTCCGTTGGTGATGGTGATTTTGATGGTGCTGCTGTACTCCTGAGCCTCAGAGAGCCTCTAATCAAATGAACATGGATTTGGTTTAGTTCATTGTAACTACACTATTCATTATGCATGAGGGGGGCATTAGGGAATTCAGGCTTCGTCCTCTTAAGTAACTGACTAAATCGGGTTAAAGTCTCTTTACTCCAGACTGCAGCACTCTTATCAGGAGGAACAGCTCACACACACACGATTGCTTCAATCATCATTAGGAACTTAATCAGACTGAAGTTCAGCTTCGACCTTCTCCCTCTGTGCAGTTTAGTGCCAGAAATGCTAATGTGGCTAAAAATGAATAAAAGATAATAGGAATCAACTAGCATGATGTTAGCATTTATGGGCACGGTTTACCTTTAAAGTAGCTCTAAAAGGGAATCTTAGATGATTAAAGTCACCATGAAGTAAAATCAAAATGCTTAAATCATAAATCCTATTGAATGTTTATTCTGATGGTGCAGGTCTGGATTTTGGGTCACTGCATTAATTAGGCACATTAATACTTTATATTACAAACAGCTATTAACTAATCCTAACAAAAATATGGCTTATTTACCTACTTTAACTTTTATCTTGATGTTTAAAAGATTCAGATGATGATGATGATGATTATTATTATTATTAATATAATTGTTGTTATTATTGTAGAAAAGTGAGTATAAAACAGACCTGCTTAGCTCCCAGTATGTTAGCAGTCCACGCTGTTAGCTGCGTGCTAACGCTAGCTACACAAATGTAATCATTCTGGATCATTTGATAATCTTGTCTATTACTAACTGCATCTAAAACAAATAATAAGATATAAGATATTAAACAAAACTCTGCTGCGTTAATTCGTTTGTACTTGTAAAATCAAGCTGTTTATTCATATTAGTGCAACGCTATGATGCTAACGGTTAGCCTTAGACTCGGATGTTACCTAGATATTATGGCATAAGCTAATGCTTGTATGCTTTTAGGTAAATCATCAATAATACAATTAAATAAACATAGACACTTAATGTCACTAATACTATCTAAAGTTCTAAGTAATATATGCTAATTTGTGTGTTTAGCTATTTCATGTTGGTACATTAATTCGATTTTATTTTGGGGTGACAGTGTTCCTCACCATGACTCATGCTCCTGTACAGATGTTCTTTTTCATTTCTGCATCCATACATCACACAGGTCATGCTTCCCATAATCCAGTCAAAATGCACCCTGTTTATGTGTTTATTTATTTACTGTAGGATGGATGTGATTTTGATCTAACATTGTTCCCACTGAAATGTCGAAGAGCAATGCGCTATCCATCCGACCTGCTGTGCATCAGGACGGAAACATACAGAATTTAAATAATTGTTGATAAAAAATGAACTGCAGCTTTTAATAATGAAGAAATAAACTTTAAGCCTGGAAGACTTTTCTCTGTCCTCCTTCCTGTACCTCTATGAAAATATACCCTTCATTCATTTTGGTATAAGAATTTTTTTGTGGTTAATGAGAATCTGAGGATCAAATCAAAATAATGATTTCAAACGACTGACAAAAATAAAGAATTGGCTTAAGTCACTACTCTGATGTGAGACAGTAAATTCAGCTCGTCATTTTGGAGTGATATATACATTTATATTCATATATTTCTCCCTGTTTACAAACAACATTCATCCATAATGATTCCAATGTTACATTAATGCTATTCGTGTTTTTCTTTCTATCTGAATTTGCTGAAATAAATATATTGCACTTTAAATAAAAACAAAACAACAGTTCAAAAGATATCTTCAGATTAGCATCACATAAAACAAAGCACACAAAGCGTTAAACGGAGAAAGCAGAAATGTCAGAATTCTGGTTGAAAAATACTCTGATTTACTCTGGAGTCACGACATGCATGAGAAGTCAGTTCAGGTAAAACCCCATTGCATTAAGGATGTGATGATATATTGGTATGATGAAATATCGCTGATGTTTTCGATCCCACAGGTTGTCTTAGGTTTCGGGAGTGTCCACGGTGTAGTGATTTAAACGTGCATTTTGTGCAATGCTAAACCAGAGGCCGTAATCCTTTAAACTCTTTTAATTTCAAACCTATCCATTAAAACTTAGCAAATGTAACAAGCACTAGTGTTCTGGTGAATCTGCTCTTTTGCTCTCCTTGAGCTTACTGATTGGTGATTTGGTTAGCATGTGCTAATGAATGCGCTTCGGCCTGACTTTATTAATGGATTGCAATTTATAAGTGGTGATTTGCTCAGGCTGAGCGCGGACAGGAAGCTCTGATCGGCGATACATCAGCACCAGAGCTCCTAACACTCTCTACAAATCACATTTACACCAAACGCGTCCAGAATCCAAACGATGCAAGTTGCATCTGGTTCTGCAAAGAAAGCTAATGAGATTAGGACTGGATTCTCCAAAAAAAAAAAAGAGTCATAGCAGTTCTGAAGAACATGTAGTGAGGAACTCAGCGTGGGGTGTGGGATCTACTGCTCATTTGGAGAACATACCAAACTACACACACACTAACCACAGGAGAAACTCAGACCCTGGCCTTTAGAAACTCAGTGTCTCAGAGTCTGACGGTGATTCTCCCTAATATTAATTTAAGTTAAAGAAGCTGGTAAAGCTTGAACATTTATGCAAATCAAAATTATTTTAGAATTGAAAAGTCTTCTAATGTATAGTTCCATCTTCAGGTGTCTAGAAATGACAACTGGACCACAGTCTGATGCTGGATCAAGCCTTTCCAGTGCATCAGACACATTTGGGGGGTGTTATGTTAAAAGTGATGCATACATTGTTTTCATTTTTCACTTTCGAAATGTTCGTCAAGCGATTTAAGTGACTAAATTAAATTAGTAAGGAAACAAAAGCTGAATTTAGCCCTGAATAAACCTCATCCTTATTTCAGCATATTACATACAAACAGGACAATAGAACAGGACTATACAGCGCCCCCTAGAGTCCGAGACTTGTAGGATACGATCTCTTATAGAGAACAAAACAAAGTGTCCAAAGTTTTGGGAGGCCAGTGTCCTGCTGTGTTCCAGTCATAGCTGTGTTTTACATATAGTATATCCATATATACAGCGCCCTCTAGTGTATGAATCAGTGTCTCTGTAACAGAGGTCATCATTTCGTCGTGTGTGACACCGTCTGTCCGGTTTTCACCAGCGCTTTATTTTTGTTTCTTCTCCATCAGGATCTGAGGGTCGTCCAGGGCGATGTTATTTACACAACGTCCTCCCGAAAACATCAAAGGGAGAGACGTAGACGTTACGGTGAATAGAAATGGAATAAATGATGCCTCATCACAGAGCCCTCATGAGGCTGCATGATCAAAAGTCTGCATTTTCTCTCCAGGTAAGGATGTGAATCAGTCACGTTATTTACACACTCCTCAGATGTGATAAAGGGCCTTTTTTAAGTAAGTGTGTGTGTGTGTGTGTGTGCTCACAGTGATGCAGTCTGTGCCTCGTAAGGCGACGTCGTCAGACGGCATGCAGACGCAGAGTGCGCGTTACTACGTATATGCTTGTATGCTATTTCTGCACAGCGCCCCCTGGAGGCAGCCAGTTAAACAAAGGGTGTCATGACGGTGGAGGAGTGGCGCAGGCTCTGAATGGCAGCGTATGGACCCTGTTGGAAATAGTGGTGGTAACGCGGCATGTGGAAGGAAGGGAAACTTGGCCCGCTGGCGCCCGTCAGCGTCGGAGGGCCGATGGGCACTGCCAGCCTGCCGTAGGGGGGCAGCGAGCCCTGAATGGGGTGGGGCAGTGACTGAGGGGGTTGGAAACCAGAGAACCCAGATGATCCAGAGACCCAGGAGCTGAGGGAGAGATTATCAGAGGCTGTGAATGCCGAACCTGCAGAGACAGAGAGAGAAAGTTCATATAGACGGTGTGTGATTTCAGACACTTTGTGTGTACTGTGTGTAGTGCATGGAGTGTGTGTGCTCACCCCTAGTGTGTGTGGAGTGTGTGTCCTCTCCCAGAGCCTCGTCCTCTCCGGTGTACGTCCGGATGGGAGAGCGAGCATACGAGTGTTTATGGATTAGACTCTCCACACTCTCCCTACAGCAGAATTTAAAGACAGAGCCACAACGTAAATCTCAAGCATCACAAACCCACAAGAAATACACAATAAACACACAACATTCCCTCGGTAGTTACAAACTGTGAAAGTACGAGGGTCGTTACACGACCTGAACGTGTGAATGAACCAGTAACGAGGGCATTCCAGTGGATCATCTGGGTACTTCTGCACGATCCTGATGTTTTAGAATATTTAAAACGTATAATGTATCTATGTGTTTTTAAGGGTTTGGCACATTTCAATGAATCAGTTCCAGTTCTGACCCAGTGACAGTGAGAGAACGTAATTAATCTTCTTACATGGTAACACTAACGATGGCGCTGTTTAAATTAATTATCATGATTTGATAGATTATTACAGACCCACAAGCGCTGATACAAGTCTCCCAAAATCTGTCAGAGTTTGGTCCAAACACTTAGGAGTGTGTGTGTGTGTGTGTGTGTGTGTGTGTAAGTGCATTAGCCTCTGTTAGATTAGCTCCTCCTCAGTGGCTGCAGGACAGAGGGCTCTGAATCAGGGAGCCATGCGTCCGAATTACGCTCTCAATTTGGTTAGGGAAGTGCAATATCTGTCAGCGGCGCAATACAAATCTGTGTGTTTTTATCAGCAGCGAGAGAGTGTGTGTGTGTGTGTGTGTGTGTGTGTGCGTGTGTGTACGCGCGACGTGGGGGGGCTGGTTTCAGTCAGAATCAAATTAGGCTGTGTTTTAGTGCACTGCCTGACTCCAGACTAATGTGATTTCTGCAGCTCCCTGAAGATCAATTGATCAGATCTAATTCACAGCCTGTCCAAGCAGAGACAGAGAGAGACAAAGAGGGACAGGGGTAAGGGGGACAGAGTCCCTCATATTCCATTCAGCAGGAGGCCACCTAGGAAGGCAGTGTTTTTGGGCAGTGTTTGTGCTCCTAACATGAAACCTGTTCCATTCATAACAATAAAGCAAAAGAGAGGAAATTAACGCGTAAAAATTATTGTGATATAAAAAGCATCGGTCAACACCGCATACGACCAACCACATGCACACACACACACATATGAAACCCAGGCATATTGAAGTTTGATCCACTGCTGTTACGACACTTGTTCAGGGTAGGTGTATAAGGCTGGCATAATTAACCTAAACTGAGGGAGAGATTATAACCCACCACTGCAACAGTGACCCCTACCAAGCCGTGTCATGGACTGTCCAGTGAACACTTATGTGTCCCCAAAAACCTGACCAAGAAAATACTGGGGTAAAACTCCATGTGTGCTGTCCCTTTAAGTAAGTAATTAATCAATCAATAACCGATGTGTGTGTGTGTGTGTGTGTGTGTGTGTTTCTCAATACCTCTCAATGTCAGTGAGTCTGGACGAGTCCCTGAAGCCTTTAGCAAACGGATTGCTGTCGATCTTCAGCTTAGTGATCTGCAAAACAGAATGAAAACAATAATCAATTCTATTGTCTCTCTCTTTCTGTCTCTCCGTGGTTTCTCTTTATGTCAGTCCTCATCTGTCTCTGTGTCTGTCCGTTTTTTCTCGTGTAATGTTTAACCCTCACCAGTTGGTTCTGGTAGGCGGTGACGGCGGTGAAGACGGTCTCAGTGAAGATGAAGGTGCGAAACTCTTCAGATTTTAGGTTGAGCAACGACGCTGTGTGTTCCTTCTTTTTTATGATGTGGACACGAGGCTGGTATTTATGCATTGAGTTCAGAATGATCTAAATCACAC
Organism: Parotocinclus haroldoi; assembly: GCA_034779995.1. Classification (NCBI taxonomy): domain Eukaryota; kingdom Metazoa; phylum Chordata; class Actinopteri; order Siluriformes; family Loricariidae; genus Parotocinclus; species Parotocinclus haroldoi. The sequence continues at coordinate 15,031 of JAUZST010064326.1, read as the reverse complement.
AGACACACATGCACATCAATATTAGAATGGATTAATCCATTTTAGAATTTGGTAACCAATATAACTGCTTATATACAGACATACAGTGTTATAATAGATAGAAATAAAGCTGAACAAATTAAAGTGCAGCCTCTATAAATGCAATATGAATACAGTATTATTATGAATTATTAGTACAGCTTATAACTGGGTCATTAAAGCCTCTATTAACTCATTTATTGTGGTATGAATTTGTAATTTTCTGAATATCCTACGTGTCCATGCTGATCCAGTTCGTTGTTGGTGAGCTTCACTTTCTCAAATGAAACCATTTGCTTCAGCAGCTGCTCTCCGGTGAATGGAGAATCAGGATGAACGTACAACCTACAAGGGTGATCAATAAAATAATCAAACAAATGATTAGTGAATCAGAGCATGCTTATAAACAGTACATTACTGTAGATAATAGTAGGACTTGAAGTTCCTGTTTACAGCATAGTTACACACGATATATAATAGTTACACTATTTAATGTCGTACATACTAGGTGTGGAACATGTATTATATTATTTTACATTTCTTTATCCACTTAGAAACATCTCACAATCTTTAAACCTATTTTAAAGCCGTTTGGAATAGCAATATTATGCTAATCGCTAACCGCTAATGGCTAATCGCTAACTGATAGCTTGTTTAAATTTTCGTGTCTTATTTAGACTTCTTTTATTATTCTGTAGTTTGGTATATTTGAGCTGTATTTTAATAATATACTGATATACAATGACAGGTCAGAGTGTAGAAGTGTGTCTATGGAATTACATCAGGCTAATAATACATTCAATGTGTTACTATTATGCAGAGTGATAAAATCTAAATAAATGTAGCAATATTTTATAAGCGCAGGTGAAACCATTTTGTTTGCTATATTATAAACTTTAGCCTAAATTCTAATTCATAACCTACTTCTGATGTTTAGTTATCACTAGTTATTAATTACAGTGTAATTATTATTGTTAATTATTATTACGTTATAAATATAAAGTGAACAGTAGGAACCATAACTCCAGGATATCCTAACATGGTTAGGACTGAAAGGTTCCAGAATGTTAATTTATAGTGTGCTCATGTATTCAGTTCTAGTCTGTAGCTGCAATATTTGGGACCTGAAGCTGAACCTGACTCACCTGGCAGGTAAAGGAGGATCTGCTTTTCCCGCCACCAGCCAGGAGGAGCGATGATAAGCATAACGATACCTCTTATTATCCACAGGCACAATGTCCATCAGGACAATATATTTAGAGTCTGGATCCACTCCAGAGAAGGAAACACGGATGGTGGGAAACATCCTCCTGTTCACACACACACACACACACACACACACACACACACACACACAGGTGAGAATTACAATACTAGTCAGATCTATGTCTTTTTATTAAAGCATTTACACATTGGCGTCAATGACTGTTCATGACAAGTGCCAGGAAAACGGTGCTAGTAATTTAGAGACACCAATTAACGCAAGTCCAATTACATCTACAAAATATCTCACTCAGTGTGACGTAACATACTATAAAATGTACAGTTACCAATATAATTTCTTTAAAATTCAATTCATGTGCCAACATTTTCAAGTACATAAAAGGATCATAATATAAAAGCATATAAAAGCACATTTAAAATCTAAAGCAAACAAATGTAAAACATACAGAATTTCTACCAAATATGTCAAGTTATAAATGCGCTCCTCTTGGTCAGGAGGTAGGTAAAAGGGCCCTGGATGGGACAGCAGTCTTTTGGCCCCTTACATTTAATGGCCAAACATTACGGAACTGCTCCTAGCGCAATAGCACGCATTGGGATGACGTCATACCTCCCAGATTTGGTGATGATCATCTCGGTTCCGAGCTCGTGAAATTTGTCCCATAGCTCTTTGGTCTCGAGGCTGCAGTTGATGCTGGCCATGTGCTCACTCGGTACGGCGGGACTGCAGGGAATCAGAGGTTCGGTACCGACCTCCAGCTCACCATCTACAGTCCGGTCCGCCGCGCGCTCCACCCCGCGCTCTACGCACGGAGACTTCTCTACGAATTGTTCTAAAAAAGCAAACATAAGCAAACATGATTTATACTAATAAAAATAAAATGAAACACACAGTTAAATAAAAGAAAAACATGGAAAAATAACGGTTATAAAATAAACGAATTCAAACTTAAGGACCAGGAATTTTATAAAATATTTCACTACGAATACATAACCTATTTATATATCGGCTTCTTTCTCTCTCTCTCTCTCTGCAGGCATAGCTCTGCAAACTGCTTTATTATTATTATTATTATTATTATTATTATTATTATTATTATTATTATTATTATTATTGTTGTTGTTGTTGTTGTGCTGCCTACAGGAGTTAAGGCCATTCAATAATTAGTAGGGTATATTAATGCTTATTGATCACTCACCTAAACATGTTTGCATATTCTCCCTATATCTCCACGGGTTTCCTGCAGGTCCAGAGCCCTCCCACATCCCAAAGATATGAGTCCAGTCACTAGATGTCTCTAAAGTATTCCAATGTGAGTGCTGCTCAATGAATTAATAACACATGTATAATTAAGTAAAAGTTTAGTGCAGCTATAGTACTTATATCATTGTTTATTTGAATCCCATAGTTTTATGGCATTACAATTTGAAACAATACAGCTTTCTATTAAAAGTTTGAGACTCCTGTTAGCAGATGTTTTTTCCTGGAATACAACTGGAACCAGAAACAGCCTCAGAAGGTACAGTTCAGACAGTGAAAGCGTCTTCATGGTCTGAAAAATCCATTTTTCTTATGAAGAAAATTTCCTTATTTAAATTTATTATTTGTTGCACGCTGTACACTCTTAACTCAGTCATTCCCATCTTTCATGTCCCATTCATATAGAGCTAAAGTTTCGAGGTAATATTTGTTGCGTGTGTTTAAGCACTAGATGGAGACACACTTGCACATGACCATATAATGACAGGACAGGTCTCAAGACTCAACACACAATTAACTTTATTTAGGTCTTCATGCTTACTGAAGTTTCAGGACACAAGGCTTTCACACGTTAGAGTAGCCTACTATAATTAAATGTAACTCGGTATAACCAGTTTATCTTGCAAACACAAACATATTGTGTTGGTACACAAATTAGACTAAAGGACTATTGCACCTTAAAGCTATATATCACCAAAATCAGATTTATTTATATTTTACATTAAAGGTAGATATATTTAACCGCGTTAATCACATGAGACAATAATAATATTGGTAATTTATAAATGATCCAATATTACGTATATGTGAGTGTCAAAAGTATGCTAAACTATGGGATTAGTAGTTAAATTGTAGGTGAAATTAGAGTCAGGTGTTTTCAATTATGACAATCACCTGAATGGGTACGCTGTTATGGTTAAAGAACTAGGTATGTAATAGTCAGTAATGTCATATAATATTAGAGTGTAACTTTCAAGCAACTAAAGGCCACACTCATATTGGCTAACATTAAAATTCATGAGTTCACCGTGAACTCGTGTCATTATGCCATCTGGCCAGTGAATGATCCATTGTAGACAGATGCCACTAAAACAGAACTTTGGTTTAAATGACAGGGAATAAGTATGAAGAAAAAAAAGCAATGCATTTGAGCATGTTCAGAACATGCTTGGAGCTCCTGCACATGTTTGTGGAGATCCCAGAGCACAGGTGTAAGCATGCCTTGAGCAGGACAACAGTCTATTGCATGGTTATATTGGAGTCACTGTTGCATATAGCGACCAGCCTTCGCTCTAACTTGCACCCGGGTCTCTGCATGTTGAGTGAGTGTGTTCAACTGCTGCACCTCTTAAGTGCCACAAAACCTGATTTAATTCTTGATTTTTTATGTCTAGTCAATATAGTGAAATATTTGGTATGAAATATAAATAACATAGACCAACATATAGAGTAAAACCTGAAGACAAAAAACTGAAGACAAATGCAGTGAAGGTACAACTTTTTCACACTTTAATTTCAATACACAACATAAATAATACATTTAGCCAACTAATAATGGCTCATTATTACTCAAGTAAATGTAATGACAAGAGCAGAAATCATGCATTACTGTACACCTTCTATATTCCTCCACTTGCACTTAGTTGTGTTGTCTAGATACATCCTGAAGATCGTTGTGTTTCCTAATACAAACCCATTTTATATACCATATCTGGTATCTTAGATTCGTACATTTGAAATATTGTAAATAAATCGCAAGACATTTGCTTGATATTCATTGAAATTTAAGAGGTCAGTAGTTCACTGATTGACAGGTGGTTGTGATGTTCCATCTCCACTTGAGGTTTATCCAGACAGGCAAATGAAATGTACACTCTACAATGTCTGTGTCTATTGGCTCTGTGTTGGAGAGCTTCAAAGGGAATTTATACACAGGCTGTGCTGTTCATCAGAAGGTGTTTGAGTTTACTGAGCAAAGAGCATGATATGAAATATTTAGTTATTTGATTTGCTAAAATATTGAACTCCCCCAAGATTAATGAATAGTATACACCAGTGGTTTAGTATAAATAGTATAGACTAGCACCTTTTTCAAAACATTCTAAAAAATGATAAGTCTCATTTAATGTGTAAGCATGTTATAAATGTTTAAAATGTGTTAAAAATGTAAGACGTTAAGAGACGATTAACTTATTCACAATCCTCCAAAGATCAAGTATCAAGAAGCTAATGATGCATGTCATTGGTTTCAAAAGGTTTTTCTCTTATCCGCCTCCACCATTTCTGACACATGTACTCCATATTTTCAGTTACTGTCATCAGGCTGTGGCTCAGCATCATTATAACCTTATCATTATTGTTCATCTTGTCATCACTGACCACCTTGTCAACTTGCTGACTTTTTTGTATTGCACATAAGGCAGGCATAATCTGCCTTATAAGAGAACAGCCTACAAAAGCAAGAATCTGTTCCTCTGCGGATTTCTTTGGTTTGAACAGATTGAGGCAGCCGCATTGGCCTTCCATCAGCCGTGCCTTCATGTTTCACAGGTCAACATGATATTGTTGTCATCAAGACCATTTGCTACGCTGTGTCCAATCTTGAAGAGCTGATTTCTATTCATAAAAGTGGCAGTTATTGAGACTTTCTTTTTTGCTGCACAGGTCATTTTAAATGTTTGGGTAACCAGGACTGAACATTTAAACTCCAAAGAAAGTTACTTTTCATTTAGACTGGGTGTAAGGCTGGATGCAGAGATCAATATATCCAACTAAATTGGGCATTTTTTCCTAGACTTAATAACTACTCTAAGGGCTTTTAATGTTATTTTATACAGAATGCCGCACTATTGGAGGTTTAAAACCTAAGGCTATTAAACAGTGCATAAAAAGCAAAGCGCTGCCTGGTTCAACTTTTTCACATTAAAGAATATGGATAAGGTTTTTGACTGTGCATCCTACATTTAATATGGGACTGTGGTAGCCTAGCGGTTAAGGAACTGGACTCTGGACCAAAAGGCCCAGGGTTCAAATCCCACCTGTGCCAAGTTGCCACAGTTGGGTCCTTGAGCAAGGCCCTTAACCCACAAATTGCTTGCATAGTAAAATTATGAGTTGTAAGTCGCTCTGGATAAGGGCGTCTGCTAAATGTTGGAAGTGTAAATATTATCCTACTTTATAGTCATTTGTTTCCCCCAGAAAAGACATCACACCCATAACCGCATCCGCATTCCGTTATATCCATATTTTTGACTGCTTGGCCTCTTCTTTCTCGTTTTCCTAGCATATGTATGGGTTGCTTAGTGGGTTTAATCCCAGGGTGGAGCGATCTGGGACCTTTCTGTGTGGAGTCTGCATGTCCTTCCGGTGTCTGCTTGGGTTTAGTCTGGGTACTCTGGTTCCCTCCCACAGTCCAAAGCCATGCATGTTAGGTTAATTAGCTAATTAATCAATTAATAACTGGCATTGGTTTGAGTATATATATATATATATATGACTAGTCTTGAGACATTGTGTATAGATGTAACTTAGTGTGTGTCACTGAAATTGCCACTGATGCTGATATTGATGTTCAGGACTAAATAAAAAAGCTGTTTTAGGGGTTTATTTCAGTCAGATCAGACTAACTGGAATATACATATACGCCTCTTCAATCTAAATGAATATAAAGATGAAATAGGACTTTCTAACTTTGTCAGACACTTAATAATAATTTACCCAAAGCTAAATGCCTAGCAGTGGCATCAACTCTCATTTATATCTTGACATTTTAATTAGACTCTTCTAATTAAAATTTTGGAGGATATATAGCAAATAATGACTTGGTGGTATCCAGGTATGTCTGCTTCATTTAGTTCAATCAAAGTGGTTTATTGAGATTCCATAACATAAATTATTATATTGTGCTTCATTTGTTTTGATGTTCTGTCTGCATATTTGTATATTGAACTTTATATTGAACGTGGCCCTGAAGGTAGTATATTATATTTAATTGTTACATGTCTTTGTTATGGTTTTAAATTGGCTTGAATAAGCTTTTCACACAGTTTATACAAATATGAACTGTAATCAGAGTTGGCGACTCAAGGTGGTGTCATGCATGAGTAGAGATCAGAGACTTACACAAGGTGCTTAGAGAAAATTGGAGCTTTAACTTCACTGGCTGAGAAAACAGATACGGATAAGAATAAACCATAATTTAAACACAGTGAGGCAAACACACAGGGAGACAACTGGACTTGCTATGTAGTGGAAAAAAAACGATGAGATAAAAGGTACAACGCACAATTGAGAATTAACAAAGAATTAACAAGGCATGGAAATCTGGAGATGGTGAACACTGGAGGCTCAACCAGGTGATAGATTGAGCAGTAAAGTACCAACGAAAGATTGAAAGTACCAACCACACACCCTCAAACACTCAGTGGAGGCTGCATGGTTCTGTGGTCTTTGGGCATGAGCATCCTCGAACACAGGAAGTTGGTCAGTCAGGATCTAAGTCATGAAAGTTTCTCAATGGGTCCTGAGAGAGGGAGGGAGGTAGGTAGGTACTTTATTGATCCTGAAAGAAAATTTAGCACCCAGTAGCAGTAATCAAAAAGTAAGACAAATCCAGATGAACCCAGAACCCAGAAATGTAGGTACTGGAACAAAATTTTATATTATATTTTATATCAACTTGCCAACTTATTTCTATTGTCCATGATGATAGTTTCCACTGGGTGTCCATCATCATGCATTATGGATTCAATTAAATTCAATTTTATTTATATAGCGCTTTTTACAACGTGACATTGTCTCAAAGCAGCTTTACAGTAATACATTATCTTAAAAGGCCAATCCCAAGTTCAGCAAGCCCAGGGTGACAGTGGAAAGAAAAAACTCCCCAAAATGTTAGGAAGAAACCTTGGGAGGACAAAGACTCAACAGGAGAACCATCCTCCATGGGCGGCCTAGATGTTAATTAAATAAATCCTAAATGTATATTAAATTATAGCAAAATTAGGTTAAAATAAATAACAAATTATTAATACAATTTAAATTAGTGATAGAAAAATTATAAAATAAACTAAATTATAAAACAAAATTGATTATAAAATGAGTCCTTAGAGGGAGGTCCTTGGAGGCACATCGTCTCCTAATGTCCAACCGATGGACTGCCGTTTGTGTCACAGTCGTCCGTTCTTAGGTACTGGGATGAGGCATGATGTCTTCCACAGGGTGGGATCCCTGCCCAAGTGCAGACTCAGGGTGAAGATGTACTGTAGGGGTCCCTCCAGTTCAGCAGCATAGGACCTCAGCAGTCTATTACACACTCTGTCTGGTCCAGCTGCCTTCTTTGTAAAGATGTTCCATTCTTCAAGCCAGCAATCCTCTTCTGTCCAGTATCCCTCCCAGACAAGAAGATACTGCATTTGGTTTACAAACCCCAGTTAGCGAACAAGCTCAGAAACTAGAATTAATTGTACTAGCAAGTTCAAAGTGTCTCCTTTACCTCTTATGCGATTACAAATCCTTTTGTCTATGTTTTCATCCCTCAAAAGAAGAGCCATATTAATAGAGAGAATAAAGAGATAATGCACATTAAAATGTGCTGTGTGCATTGGTAGATAACATACTTCCCAGAATAAATTACTTAAGACACCAAACAAGGAACGTCCATATGCCTTGAAAGGTTTAATGCAGCTCATTCGTTAATTTATTGTAATGTGCACATAGTTTAGCATATGAGGATGAGTATAAGACCTGATGTATGCATAGATAGTGGTAATGTTATTACTTTCACTGTTGGTGTGTCGGGTTTTATTGTATTTATTGTATCATTCATCTGTATTCTGAAAATGAGGCCTAAATGATCCCTTGTTATTAGGTATGAACATTAAATTAATTAAAGAGAATTTTATCTCACACTGTCTTTATGGCGTCATGCTCCTGCTGCTTTTTTTTTGCTGCTGTTTTTGTTTTTGTATCAAATTGCCTTAAAACGGTGTGTGTGACTGATAAGAATAAATAATTTGTAAAGCTGGATCCATAAAATAATCTTCTTACCCTCAATGTCTTTAGACCTCAGCAAGACCCTGCTCCATGGCATTAACCATTTTCCTGTTTTGACATGTGTTTCTCTGAGCACATCTATGCTATCTTTTTAAAAACATCCATTGCCTTAAAAGCTTAGACAGACTTTCTTACATTTGACTTTTTCCCCATTTTTTTCTTCTTCATTTGTAAGTCATGCAATCTAAGAAAAGTAATTGAAAAGAAATTGGCTTTAACATCTTTCAAATAACCTTGAAACTGCAATCTGTCTTTTTGTCAGTTCAGTGAAATATTAAACAAGGTTATCTTGCATGCATCATTTCTGCTACAGTTCTTTCCGTTCAGAGGTCAGACCCTTTACAAACTCATTTAAAGGCTCTTCTGTGACCTCTTTAATGAAAAGACTACCGCAAGGATATAATTTCCTCCAACGGGGCTTAATTAATGGAACCCTGTTATTTCACTGTGATTGATTCAAAGATGCCAGTCATTTATCTTTAGATAAGCATTTACATATACCTTTCTAAAACATATTTTGAAGGCTCTGATTATCAGTGTTGCTGATAGATATGATGTGATTCTCTCAAACCATTAAAGTACAATTACTAACAAGATATCCCAAGAAGTGTTTAGAGACAGCAGGTTGGAGTGAGTAGGGCATTACTTTGATGAAAAGTCTTTGGATTTAGTTAAGGATCAGATACTCTATTATCCACAGCAACTTAGAAATCATGCAGACAATGAATGCAATGTACAATGTGTTATTTTATGATGTTTAAGTATTCTATACCAGTCAGGTTAGAAATTAATGCTTCTCAGAGACAAACAAGCAAGTTCTCAGTTTGACACCAAGGTCACATATAATAGCAATTACTAAAAACTTGAGGATACATTTGTTTGGGGAGCTCATGCGTCCAATAACAAGCAAGGAAACTGAAATATCTAGCCTTTCAGTCTCAGAGAAGAACGTATCATACGCTCTGCAGCTGAAGACCTGAGCTTCCATGTGTGTAGTTATGAATCAAAGGATGTACATATTGCAGAGCCAAAACTTTTGAAGCCTAAAACCTAGGCTGCAACAGGAAACCAGTGGTGTGATCTCAGAGTGATGTGAAAACTTCGATAGGCTGTCAGACTGATACGTTGCTACAACCTCTTGAAACACTGGCATTGCATACGTTGCACTCAGCTGTTTTACTTTTATCATTCTTGAGGATGTTGAGAACAGTCAGAGTCAACAGCCACAGACCAGCACCAAAGACCTACAACTTCCTCTTGCTGCTGATGGAGTCACTGTGCATCGTTCAACTATTTGGTGCACTTTACACCAGGAGATGCTGTATGGGAGAGTGATGCAGAGGAAGCGTTTTCTCCGCCCACATCACAAACAGAGCCGCTTGAGGTATGCTAAAGCACATTTGGACAAGCCAGCTTCATTTTGGAATAAGGTGCTGTGGACTGATGAAACTAAAATAGAGTTATTTGGCCATAAGAAGGGTCGTTATGCATGGAGGAAAAAGAACACAGCACTCCAAGAAAAACACCAGCTACCTACAGTAAAATTTGGTGGTGGTTCCATCATGCTGTGGGGCTGTGTGGCCAGTACAGGGACTGGGAATCTTGTTAAAGTTGAGGGTTTCATTGATTCCAGTCAATATTAGCAGATTCTGGAGACCAATGTCCAGGAATCAATGACAAAACTGAAGCTGTGCCGGGGCGTGGTGTTACTTAAAGAGAGCTGTCCATGCTCAGAAACCATCAAACCTGAATGAACTGGAGATGTTTTGTAAAGAAGAATGGTCTAAAATACCTTGTCACAAATAAAGCATAAACTGTGCACATACACTTTATATAAGACAGAGTTACGGTTCCAAAGTATTAGTCTGATCTTTATTGGAAAATATTGTATTTGCTATTTATTGATGAATCCATAGTTGGAGGAGAAAGAGACCTATGCTCAGCGTCAGGCTCTGCTGAAGGAGATAGAATCCGTACGCAACAGAGAAGCTGAACTTAGACTCCAGACTGAGGCCTTTGAGAAGTAAGTACTAATCACTGTGTTAATATCATTTGACAGGCAAAATGTGCAACTACTGTTTATCTAAAAAAATAAGCATGTTGCATATTTAGATAGTGTGTTGTTTTGCTTTTAGTATAGTTCAATAATGCTGTAGATGGTTCGGTGCTTCAATTACTTTACTTTTTTATTGATTTATTTTTCTACAATTAATTTCTTCATTTGCTTCATTAATTTTTCACATTGCTCACTTAGTTAAGATAACCCTAGTCCAGGCATGGAGGACAGTTAGTGCAGTTTGAGATTTTGTGAAAGACAGAGGCTGGAAAATTCTGGAACTTTTCACAGTATAGCTTTAAAAATCTTCACATTCTGTTTATATTTATGTTTCATCCCAACTTTTTTGTAATCGGGGTTGTAGTTGATTACCAGGTTTGCACAAGAGCAACCTGCCATCAAGAGCTTTTGGGGGACTGTCATGCTGAAAGACCCACCAATGACACAATTTTAGTGTCCAGGCAGAGGAAAGGAGGTTTTCACTCAGGATTTTTCAGTACATGGCCCCATCCATCCTCCCGTCAATGCAGTGACGTTGTCCTTTGACTCTAGCAGAGAAACACCCCCAAAGCATAATGTTTCCCCCGCCATGCTTGACAGTGGGGCCGGTGTTCTTGGGGACATAGTCAGCATTTCTCTTCCTCCATTAGTTGAGTTGATGCCACAGTGCTTGATTCTGGTCTCAATTGCCAAAAGTCCCTTCTCCCAAGATTTTGCATGGAGCCCCAGACCGAGGTCGATTGATGGTCATTTATATCAGCACAGTAGTACCAACAGTTTCCTTGTCAGTTTCCTTTCTCCTTCTTACCCAGCTTCTTGCTTATGGTTTTGTAGACAATTACATTCTTGCTTTTTGGTCTTGCCCATGGTGGAGATGTTGGAGTCTGATTGATTTATTCTGTAAGTAGTAATTAGTAATTTAGAGTATTTAACTGGTCTGTGGGAGCCAGAACTCTTAATGGTTGGTAAGGAATCAAATACTCATTTTACTCAGTTAAATATGAATAAAGTATATATTTTATATAATGCAATTTTCTAGATTTTCTTTTTGTTGTTCTGTCTTGCACTGTAAAAATAAACCTATCATTGCAATTTATAGATTGTTTATTTCATTGTCAGTGGGCAAACTTACAAAATCAGTGAGGGATCAAATAATTATTTCCTTCACTGTATAGTGAATATATAGAGAGATACTGCAGTGACACTGATGTGTGATGTGTTAGTGTGTTTTGCTGGTACGATTGGTCCAGACACCTTTAAAACATTGTTTAATCACTGTGCATGATATTAGACACGTCTTTCACACTTTTGGTTTGTGGCCTATTTTTAGTCCAGCAGTGACACTTAGGTGTTTAAAATATCCAGCAGCACTTTTACTTTTCTGATCCATTCATACCATTACAACATACATTAACACACCACTGCAACATCAGTGTCAATACAGTGCTGAGAATGATAAACCACCCAAATACGGCTTGAGCTGTGGTGGTCTTGTAGAAGTCCTGACCATTAGAGAGTAGAGGTACAGGGTAAAAATAAAGTATGTTGAGAAACAAGTGGGCTACAGCCTGTAATTGTAGAAGTACAAAGTGCTATAAGGTTCTATAAGGTAACTGGAACTGATCAATTTTAGTATAGAAACAGGGAGGTGTACCAAAAAAAGTGCTAGTTGTTAGTGTACATGTATATAATTGTGTGCACAGATGCAGATTACAGCTATATTATAAACATGATTAAGTCCTTCATGAAACTAGTTAGAAGGTGAGTTAAAATCACCAAAACAGTTGTTGAGGTTTCTCCGTCGGTAGCCCGTGGCTTGTTGTCTGCATTCTGGGTTGCTTGAGGTGTGCAACAGTGCTGTTTGAAATTGGTGATCTTTCTGGGTGTCAGTTGTCTGTGGCTATGATACGGCAGCCGCATTCCCAGGACATCAGAATCATCAATTTTATTTTTAGTTACCTGTGACGAACAACAAAAGTTTTGAACTTTCTGCATTGATAACTTTTGAACTACAACAGATACTGCAAATTTGATCTGATTTCTGAGACAGTTCAGGTCTTATTTAATATGCTACCTTTTTGGACATGGCCTAAAACGTAGGTCCACACCCATTACTTGCTTGGGTATTCAGATCATTCAGGTCATTTTCCCTTTTGTTTCTAAAATAAAAGTGTCCTGTGGCATTTGACTCACTCATGTGAAATGCCATAAAAAAAAAATTATTTGATCATTTGCTGATTTTGTAGGTTTGTCCACTGACAAAAAATGAACAGACTATAATTTGAGTGGTAGGTTTATTTTAACAGTGAGAGATTTAAGCGAAATAAGTATTTCATCCCCTACCAACAATTAAGTGCTCTGGCTCCTCCAGAGACCAGTTAGATACTCCTCATTTCATTTGTCGCTGCACTCGCATTAAATACACCTGTCTTAACTTGTCACCTGTATAAAAGAAAGATGAGACCAAAATCAAGCTCTTTGGCAGCAACTCAATTTGCCTGTGTTATCCCCAAGAACTCCACCCCTACTGTCAAGCATGGAGGTGGGAATACCTCCTTCCTTCTGCCAGGACACTGAAAATGGACCATGGTTTTGGTCTTCCAGCACAACAGTGACACAAAACATACAGCTAAGGCCACAAAGGAGTGGCTTAAGAAGAAGCACAATAAAGTCATGGAGTGGTCTAACTAGTCTTCAGACCATAATCTTGTAGAAAACCTGTGAAGGGAGCTGAAGCTTTGAGTTGGCAAGCGACAGCCTTGAAACATTAATGATTTAGAGATGATCTGCAAAGAGGAGTGGACCAAAATTCCTTCTGATATGTGTGCAACCTGGTAATCGGCTACAAGAAACATCTAACCTCTGTGCTTGGCAGCAAGGGTTTTACCACCTAGTACTAAAAGTATTTTTGTGTTGCTAAGGGATCACATGCTTATTTCACTCAAGGACATTTCACTGAATTTTATGGGCAAAATTACAAAATCTGCAAGGGATCAAATAATGATTTCCTCTTCTATACATGTGGCACCTGCTAATAGCTCACAACTATTACAACGTCTTTATTTGTTTTTTTCAATACTTCTGTTTCCATTTCATGTTGCTTCAGGTTGTGTAAGCTGAACGAGGAGAAGATGAGTAATGCTGCGGAAATGTTGAGGAAAAGAGAGCTAGACGTTAAAAAAATGGAAGAGATGTATGAACTGAGACTTAACAATGAGATTAAAAAGTAAGAATGTAATTCAGCTGTTCATTACACTGTATCTTTGAATAACTTTGGGCAAAATCTCCTTTTAAAGTCTTTCCTGAGAAAAAGCCAAAGAAACACCACTGATTATTAATACCAGATATTGACACGTCTAGTTATGACTAAAATGCTGTGTAGAATTATTGTGGTCTTCTAATAAGTTAGGTAAACTATGCACTTCAACTGCTACAGCACCATAATCTCTCCGAAAATGATGGTACCTGTTTTTCCTTAGAGAACAGATGGAACTTGAAAAGGATTACATCAAGAGAACGGAGATGCTTAAACAGAACGAGATCAAAAATAAAGGTGGGTTCCACAAGCTGTAACTGCACAGATGTGTTTGGCATTGAGGTTTTTAAATGGTTTAAATAGAAATAGACATTTCTCACATCATTATCCTAACAGAAGAGATGGAGAGAATTCAGAGAGAATCTGCTCTTCTTCAAACAAAGAAAGAGGAGTACGAAGAAGTCGGGAATGAATTGAAGCTAGCACAGGTACACACACATTTTGCAAATAGGGTGAATGGTTCTTATTGCTCAGGACAATTTGATCAGAAATGCTATCAGTAAAAATAATTCTATTAAAATATTAGGGTTTTATACTGCACACAAAAAGACTTCTGTGGTGAGTCTGCATGTCCTCTCTGTATCTGCATGGACATACTCTGGCTACTCTGGTTTCCACCCACAGTCCAAAGCAAGTTAGGTATGTGCTCACAAGAAATAGGGGATATTTAATGATGGGATTTTTCATTTTGAGGTATCCCATAATTTTGAGCAGTGTATATACACACACACATATTAGAATTAGGAGATATTTAATTGGTAAACCGATGCTGATCTGAGACTGACCGCAGTGTTGTCCCTTGGAAAGATATACTAAAATATTTGCAAAAAATGTGAATGTGAAATGTTTTGGTCCTAATAACCAGCTTGTCCGATTAAACGAATATGCCCTATGTTACAAGATGGGACGTGCTATAATTTATGTAACATATTAAATTATTAAAATATTAAACCTTTATTGTGTGATTTACACGTATAGCGAATGTACAAACAAGAACTACTGTTGCTTACCAACTTTATTAATTGAAAAATAAATTTGCAACCAAGTTTTTCGAAACGATCTACAACACAATGTATAGATACTCAGCATACGAAGCATAATA
>JAUZST010064315.1:0-22726 GCA_034779995.1 Parotocinclus haroldoi | reverse complement strand
TGCACTTTAGTTAACTTACTGTTTGTGAGTTTTTGACTTTTCGTTACGACTTGTGAAAGTTATGGCTACTTGGAACACAGTGAGAGTATGTGTGTATGTGTAGGGGTGTCAACTTTAAACAGCAAGAGCAGTTTTGAAATCTGTTGGTGCTCTACAATTTTAAAGGGCCTAGCTTTGATGGCCAATCAATCAGAGACTCAGCAAATCAAATATGATTGTCTAAACTATTTCAGTGCAGTGCTGTGTGTCTGCAATCAAAGCTATGTCCCATTTAAATAATGAATAAATTGTGGCTGTTGCCTCTGTTGTATCAGTGTAACGTTAGTTTGTTCTGCCATATTCCTTGGAATGTTCAGTGAGTCTGATGTATTTAGTTTCAGTAAATGGTGTGAGTGTGAGTTCATTAATTTTGATTGTGTAAATACATAAGATATTTTCTATAAGAAGAAGTTTGAATATTTGGTTTGACACTGAGCATGCAAGTGCGATCTCAAGGTCAAAGTCCTGTCTATACATATGTATTTGTTGAACTATGTGAGCAGTTGATCCAAGTGATTATGTCAGTCATTACATTACAATCTCTCCAATAAGATCAGAAACATTTCACATAGTGAATGTGTTAAAGTAAAAAAAAGAACACAAATCTTTTCAACTTCTGGTTGTTAAAGAATTTATATGGATTTTACATGGATGTTGCATGTTCTGCTAGATGTCCATTGATATTTTTTTGCATATTTTTGTTAAAAAGGAGGAAAATGAATACATATATCTGAAGATGTATGCTGACTGTAAAATGACTGTAAAGAGTCTTGTTTTTCACTTAATGTAAAAAAAAAACAAGAAATTCAATGTAATGGTTTTATGGTTGTCTATAGGGTGTAATTAAAAAATATGCAAATTGTGCTGTAGAAAAAAAATATATTAAAATGGTCCTTAAGTCTAATAAATAAAGAATCTATTCCAAATGTGAAAACCTACTTGCCTCCTGTTTTGCATGTAGTTATGATTTATTGAACTGCAATATTTATTTTTCATGCATTACCATGTTCCCTGGCAAGAACCAGCTGCTGGAAATTGTAGTTCCTGAGGGCCGTGGGTTCAAATCCCAGGTGGAACTTGTAACGAAGGTTGAGTGGTGTGTTTATAGAACCCAGCAATGGAGTAGTGTTCTGTCCAGGTTAGGCTCCAGACCCTCCCCAACAAGCCTGACAAGTTCTGCTTTACTTTGTACTTTTTTTTGGCACAAACAATTGTCAGTCTACAACCTATCCTGGAAAAAAAAATGCAAAAATCAGGTGGCATTCACCCAGCAAAGGTAAAGTGACCAGCCTACTTATGGCGTGTATTGAAGAAATGAGGATATCCTAACCCAGAATACTCCACACAGACAGTAACATGGGTTGCTTGGGTCTGGAGTGTCCTGCCATTAGTAATGTTACATTAAATTCCAGAAAAAAATATATTAGGAACATTGATCTCTGAACTAAAACTGTGACTTATCAAAAGGCCTATGCACTTTCTGTCAAATACAATTGCAAAAGTTGATGCAAGAAACAAACTAAAATATGACATTTCTGTAATTGTAATTGGTCATTCTCAATTAACAGATATGCATTTTGCAGTAGTTTAAAACAACTGAATTCAATTTTAAATGAGGTTTTAAACCCATTGCCCTTGGCCAGAATCATGTTGACTGATCACAGCACAGCTTACTCAATGATTTGGGTTTAATTAATCATATCACAATTCCTGTAACAATCTGAATGTCTGAATATGTATTTGTATTGTTAAATATACAAGCTCAGTATAATTGACCAACCAATTAAATGTTACCTGCTCACATGAGGTAAGAGGGGGGAAAAAAATCAAGCACAGGAAAGGTTTCCTTAATACCTCCACATGTTTCTCAACAGACCTGAAGACCGGAATTGTTAAAAAAGTTAAAAAAAAGTTCAAAACTTTTGTTGGTCATCACAGGTAACTGAAGGTGAAATTGACGATTCTAATGTCCAGAGAATGCAATTTCCAAATCATAGCAAAAGATTAAGAACCAGCACCCAGAAAAAACA
The DNA here is from genome assembly GCA_034779995.1 of Parotocinclus haroldoi. Taxonomy (NCBI): domain Eukaryota; kingdom Metazoa; phylum Chordata; class Actinopteri; order Siluriformes; family Loricariidae; genus Parotocinclus; species Parotocinclus haroldoi. Next base: position 20,657 of record JAUZST010064315.1, on the reverse strand, counting down.
ATTTTACACAGCACTATTTGCATCCCTCATAGCCAAATTCCAAGAAACAATTCAATTCAGTACTTTGACTGGGACACAGTCTGAGAACAAATGTTCTAGTATAGATTAAAACATTTATTTACTCAGACTTTTAATTAGTCTTTGTGCATGTTAACTGTACCTCCTGTTTTACCCCAAAGTTAATCAAAGGTCAAATGCTGAAAGTCAAAACTGCCTTACCAACAGCGCAAGATGTGACAGAAATGTTAAGGTATAGATAAGATACTAAAATACAGACAGTACCAAAGTTATTTGTCCAATATGCAACTATAACTGCTCACAAAAGTTAGGGGACATTAATTTAATGTTTGTGAGCAATAAATACCCTTCCATCTCACCAGTCAAGGCTCTGATTTGAAATAGGCTGCAAAAAAGACTTGTATTTACAGCAATAAGCCAACAGAGGGAGCCACCGAACAAACCAATACAATTTTGGCGTATAATGAGCAGGTCATGTTACCATCAATCTTGCTAATATATTGGAAGGTTTCATTAAACCATTTTATTATTACCTCACAAACCACAAGCTGATTTTAAATCCTATGATTTATGTTCCTGGGCCGAAACCTTAAGTTTGAGGTGCAAAGTACACTGAATCTAAGAATCAAAATGATTATGCAACCAATTATGCAAGTCTGTATGACACACAGATCATATAGAATTAGCTCCATCATATATAACTGCATGCCCAGCAATGGTATGCATTCTGTTATCTGCTGAACACCGTGAAACCCATAGTAGGTGGGCTGATGAACTTCGTTATTGGACCTGTGAAGACTGGTCAACTGTCCTTTTCTCTGATGAGTCACAGTTCAGTTTGTAGCCTGACAATTATCATGTTCTGATCTGGTATGAATGAGCAACATGTGAGAATCCACGTTTCATGCGAGATAGGGACTCGGGTGGTGGTGAAATGATGATTTGGACTAGCATCAGCATTGCTGGCTATACAGGACTCCACATTATCAGAAATGGATTGCTGACTGCTGTCAGAAACAAGAAGAGGTAGTACACTATAGTGGTACTCTATGCTGGAGCAGTTGGAAACAACTTTCTCTTCCTAATAATAATGCAAGGCTGTACCATGCACATCTTGTCAACAACATGCATCAGGAGGAAGGATTTAAATGCATGGACTGGGCTTCGGGTTCTCATGACCTGAATCCAACTGAACATGTATGGGATGTACTGGGAAGATTTCTGGCAAACCGTCAAACGCTTCTTGAGTTGGAATCTTCTCTGGAGCAACAGTGGATCCCACAGGAACTGCTGGACAATATGATTCTGTCCATGCCGCATTGCTGTCTGTGTTTTGGCAGTCTTGGGTGACCATACACCCTTCTGAACAGTCAATGTGTGTTACTCTCATCCAGTTTGACATGCTTTTGTTCACCCCATGAGTATGTCACTTGCTGCTTAATCACAATAAATGAGTTTGCATCTCAACTTTTAACTCTTGACTTTCAGTTTGCTTTCCTGGTGACCTTGTTCAATAAAATAAAATGCTTATTTCTTAATTGTTTCATGCTCATTGATGAGAAGAGTATTACTAAACTCACAAACTCAGAACTCTCAATTTGATTAAAAAAAACATCCAGTCATTAGTATGATTTACATTCTAGTAAAGGATTACTGATTTTTGTATCTACACATTATTCCGATGGACTTCAGGAAATGCATTTAACGGTGGTAAACACATTGTTACATATGCATTAAAATCTGACAAACACATTCAGCTCCAACTTGTCAAAACACAGCCCAGATAGAGTAAAAAACAAATCCTGAAACTAGATGCGAGATGCCATGTGTAAGCGTCCGTCCATTTCCTTGTAATGCTGACAGGAGTGTTGCCATGGAGATCCAGACTAGGAGCATATAAGGGCCCAGGAGACTAGTGTAGTGTGTGCATGCATTTTATAGGGTCTTTTGCTGTAGGTCTACAAAACATCATTGTGTTGTATTTGATTTACTGGTATATTTACATTGTGAATATAATTTTATGAAATTACAATTATGTAATTAAAACTAACCTACCAACACCATAGTCTTGACCATTGCAGAATAGGGCAAAAGAGGGCAAGCAAAGTATGCAGGAGAATGAGCCACAGTGGGACTACAGTCTGAAATTCACCTGTATGCTCCAAAATAGCAGATAGACTGAATGCAGAAGCAATGAGGTTGTTTAATATCACGACTGATTGGTGTGTGAGACTTTGTAAATAATATCTGATTATATACTACATATTACTGTGGCCACTAATCGTACATTGTGTTTTAAACCAGGAAACAGTGCAGCATATGATTTACTAATGTCAGAATTTCATACTACAGGGTGAATCAAAAGACACGACAGGGACTTTTCACAAAGGTTTCCAAAATCATTGTTGAGGTTTTCTCGTCTGTAGTGGTCCTCGAACAACCATTACATGACTTGCCATCCTCGATCCTGGTTTCTCAATATTTGACTATAAGTGATGCAACAGTGCTGTGTGAAACTGGTGGTCTTCCTGGGTGTTGGTTGTTTAAGTCTGCTGCTATGATATGACAGCTGCATTTCCCTAACATCAAATTTATCAGTTCCATATTCAGTTACATGTTATGAACAACAAATGTTTTGAACTTTCAACAAATTGCGAAAAATGATAACCACCTTCCAATTAAAAAAAACTGTCCTTGATTCAGTATGGTGGCTTTCAAGATGGTGGCCATGTTTTGGGCATAGCATAAAATATTTCATTGCATCGTCAGTGCCTTTGGCAAAGGTAAAATGTACTTTGTGATTTTAAAACAATTTATTCAAGATACATTTTCTTTAATAATTTTATTTTCCAAGCATGTCCATGTATTGATCAACAAGACAATACAGAAGTCAAATCAGAAAAGTTTGAACTAAAATGTCCAATTTTTCTTTGAAATATTTTTAAAACATTTCAATAATTTTCTCAGATGTCTTGACCACATTTGCTCCTCAAAGGCTCAGCGTTTTGTGAACATTGCTTAAGTACCAAAAATATGTTCTTGTACTGTTCATAGTCTCTAGCTTTATGTATGAAGCTGTAGATGCATCATGGCTAAGGTATATATAGAGTTATGGATATCTATGATATAAAACGGTTGTGGTCAGGCTTACAAACTTTATAATGAGTCCTTGCATATGATCCTAGGTCACGTACATTACACCAAACATGAACAAAGATTTTAGTAGCCATCTAATATTTTAGATGTGAATCTGTGCTTTTCCATGCGACCCCTTGGTTTAAGTGCTTACTGGGAAAAAATGCATTAGTTCCATTTATCTGTTTTCCAGGTGGCAGCAAGGAAATTGCACATGAACTATGGCTTTAAAAAAAAAAATAAATAAAAAAAAAAAACCTTTAATCAGCCCCCCTCCTGAGATGTACTTGTGTGAAAAAAGGGGTCACCACAACAGCCTTTATTGAACATCTGTGAGGCATTTTAATGAGAAGGCTTGTTTTGATGCTATACTGCCTTTTTATGAGTATTTTTTTCAGTAGCTGCATTCTGGCCTTGCTTTTATCATCCTCTGATATTGTCTTCTTCACTTAACCATCATTGGTTAGGGCAGGCTCTCCTGCTCAGAAAAGGAGCTGATCCTTTTCATGTCTGTGTCATCCTTTGGCTTATTTTGAGAGTGGGTCAATGGGACAGTGCTAATTGAATGAGAAGGAACGATAGAAGAGAAGAATTAGTAACCCATTATTCCATCTCTGTACACGGAACACCTTCAACCCCCCCCCCCCCCCCGTGTTCTGACCATACACTGTCCTTCTACACTTCCATACCACATCCCCACTCCCTCTTTCATTATACATCTTTCTCTTTCTATTCCACACAGCCAGTTTTCAACAACCATTGGTGCTGAAGAGTGGTTGCTAGGTAACAGTTGAAAGCTGAAATCCCCTGGCAGCTCATTCCCTCTGCCCTGACCTGCCTCCACGCCCACTCTGATTAACTTTTATCTTCTTGCAAGGAAACTATCTTCAAGTGCAAACAGACACTCAAAGTTCTGCACTTAGCAGTTTATTATTGCTTAGGCAGTGTAACCTTTCAGAGCAACATACTGGAATCAATAGATACGTTTTTTTTTTTTACAATTTTGTCTTGGTTCTAAAGGTACACTCCTGAATGAAAGAGTGCAGAGAAATGTCCAGTAGGTTCAGATGTGTCTCTTTCATGCATACATGGTCAAGCACAGATATTTATTATAATACCTGTAATTATAGCATGATAAATCAGAAATGGTTGGTACATCATGAAAGAAAAAAAAACTGCAGTTTTTATTATATGTATATATTAATGTTATATTTAAGTATGCTCTGGACCAAAGTTGAAGGTCCATCCAGGTCATCCAGATTATCTTCAGCAACAAGTCCAAGATGGGGTTATTTGGTGTCAGCGCTCTCAATTTGTGATAAAACTGGGTTTATGAAGAGCTGGTCATTGATGCCCGTAGTACATGTAGTGTAAATGAGTCGCAAGCATTGTTATCGAGTCAAACATTTTTGAAATGTTTAACATCCCCTCTGACCTGAAAGTCACAATTTTCCTTTTGCTGAATCAATTTTCCTCATTAAGAAAGAATAGACAACCTCAGATCTTTAGGTTTTTCTTTTTAGCTAAACATTAGGGACCATGTACCCCACTTGTGCATGTATGCCACCAACTAGAACCTGTCCTTAACTCTAAGCAACTCCAAGATAAATGTCAATAGCAATGCTAAATCCATGGTTTACATTAAGATTTTAGACAAATTCAGACTCAGGAGGTAAAAGCCTGACATGGATGATTCAGAAGGAATTGGAACTTCAACACCAGAATGGAATCGTACTGATGGGGAATCTGTCTTCAGACAAATATGAATGAGCAACTACATCAAGGACAAGGAGCCCACCTGCCTAATGAAACAAGGCAGCCATGTCCTTACACAAGAAAATAGACTACAGAACCAACATGCAATCCATTGGCTCAGTCAATAAATAAGCCCATCTATGTTTCAGTTCCAGTGCCACCTGCCTCATCTCCATGCGTGCTCAGTCTCACCAGGGGCTTCCACCTTTGGAATTTCCAGAGGGGTGGGGCTATGGTAGGACAAGCAGACTCAGGAAACCTGAAATCTAGACTCAAATGTGGGCCATTTTGTCAACATGAAGTGGACAAGCTACTCTGTCACAAATGGGAACCTCGTCCTCATGTCCAAATGAGAGGCCTCACTATGCCTCTTGAAAACAGACATCTCACCTTTTTCAAAGTGAGGACACAAATCAGGGTAGAGCAGTAGTTCTCATTGCAGAGGCTCCTTGTCTCAATAATGGCTAACTAAGGCACAATTTGCAACAGACCAGGTCAACAAATACAATTTGTCTGAAAATTTAAGACCAGGATTATTATATTAAAATATGTATAGATTTTATTGTTCTTTGTTTAGATTCCTCAAGGTACATTATCATTTGGGACTGTGGTGACCTAGCGGTTAAAGTAGTAGGTTCAAATACCACCTCTGCCAAGCTGTCACAGTTGGACCATTAACCCACCATTGCTTGAATTGTAATGAGTTTTAAGTTGCTCTGGATAAGGGGCTTCTGCTAAATGCTGTAAATGCAGAAGACTGAATGTGTGAAGATGCCTCACCAAGCTAGCTCACATTGCTGTAGCAGTGTAATCAGTGTTCCAAAACTGATCAACCTAATGATAAAGGGACTTTAGGTCTCAGCACTAGTATGCATACTTATTCTATATGCTGAATTTTATTTTTATATACTGTTAATTGTCCTGCCTTTATGTGAATAGCTACATAGCAAAAAAAATTGCAAACAAAAATATGCATTTTGATGGTAGACACCTATACCGCAATCAATCAACTCGTGTAGTAAAATATGGTACCAAGAGAAAACCCATGTGAGCATGGACAGGACATTCAGACTCCACACAAAGGACCCTGACCACCTGAGAATAAATCCAGGACAGTTTTACACCAAGTGACCCAGCATGACCTTGGAACGAGAGTTAACACACAAGGGAAAACAAGCTGCAGACAGGTAGGGATCTTAGGAGCTATAAGATGACAGCATTAACAACTGCCCCCACTGTGCTGCCCTAGTACATTTAGTAATTAACTAAATAATTATAAAATACATGCACAATATGATCACATGTGGAGGTTAATTAAATATGTTGGTTCCAAACTGCCCATGATAACCTAAGCATAATGGATGTGCTCAATTCAAAATAATAACCCTTATAAGCAGGTGCATCACAGCCATGCACAATATATCCTGTTGTGTATGTGAAGTCAAGCAGGGAGCTTGAGTCAGCTGATCTGCAGGAAGACTGCAAACACCTAACAAGCTCCTAAAAAATCCTAAACGGTCTGCCCGCATAAAGTGAGCTGGGTGGATGGGAATAAGTCCCCTCCCACCACCCCCACCTCCAGCTGTATACTGTATTTGGCTGTGAAAAGGGAAAGCTGCTGAAGCATAAACTTTATACAGCAGCCTTCCTATGGAATTGTAAAACTTCACTTTGTCCTCACATACCCTTCCCTTCTATATTTTATTGATCTAATCGTGATTAATCTAGCTTTGTGGTAGCTTTTAAAAGTAAAGCAAATTAAGAGATCTGTCTAATACATCAGACAGGTATCTAATACATTAAAATCACATTAAGCATATTTCTATGAATTACAGATTTAATTATAAGTTTTAATATTGATTACATCATTTTAAATTTACATTTAGAACATCATTATCGAGGGAATCTTGACTGATGCATTAACACTATGTTAAGAACCTTCCTTAAAGACCATAAATAGCCACATTGGCCACTTGAGGTAGAACTCAAACCCTGGACCTTTTAGTCAACAGTCCTAGATTTTAACTGCTGGATCACCATGTCCTCAGTTGGCCTCAAAATAATAATTATTTTAAAAAATATCATGTCTGTAGAAGACAGCATTTTGGGGGGGGTCATCTCGGTGCACCAGTGACCCCTGAAGTGCAATGACTTAGCATCTCACCCTAGGTCCACTTCCTTCTGCTTACAGTGAATTACATAGTCATTACTATTTGGGTGGCATGCTTTACAGCTCTGGCAGCCTCTGAAGAGATTCAAATCCCAGTCCAATCGTTACTCTTTTTGCTCCCTCAATCAGAGGACCAGCACTGGGTCCAGTTGGTGTCTTTAAAGCATCCCATGTGTAAGTGATGTGTTCCAATAGACCAGCACCTGGTCCATTTTATGTTGCCAGTTAGGCCTCATCAACTACCGGTTTTGTCAATTTGTTAACTTTTTGTCTACAGTAGATTCCATAGATTGTATGCCGCATATGTTCACAGCTCACAATAATTAGAGGGTATTTCAAAATGAATATGAAGTGATTTAAAAAAAAAGAAAAGCATTTGATTTCATTTCAGTAAACAAGATCATTGGAAAAGCAAATGAAAAGTCAAAGAACGTTGATTATGCAAATCTATGCAAACTCAATTAGCGTGACTGATGTAGCAAGTGGCATATTCATAGGGGTGAACAGAAGCATGTCAAACTGGAGGAGAGTGCCACATGATTGTTAGGTAGGGTTTTTGATCACCCAAGACTGTCAAAACATGCTGATAGCAATGGGGCATGGACAGGATCAGGTTGTCCAGCAGTGTGTGTGTGAAACCAGGAACTACTAATGAGAATGGCTGTCTACATAAGATTGGGTTTTGGTCATGGTCCCAACAGTGATGCCACATGATATCACAATGCAGATTGATGCACACCCTTAATTGATTTCAGGTGTGTGGTAATTAGATGGTAGCTCCGGGGTACAAGATGAAACACTGAGGTAGAGAGAAACGTAGGGAGAGAAAGAGGGGGCAGAGAGTCGAAAACACAGAGAGGGGCGATATACAGATAGAGATGCCCAGAGTAGGTAGGCGTCTTTGTGGCTGTGCTAAGATAAAGAGCCTCGATCTGATCGTTATAGACAGCCCATATCTTACCAGCTTTACACATCTTAAAACAAACGAATGAGAGTCGGATGAGTGTCCAATGCGCGTACGGAAAGTGGACGGTTTACGCGCTCGGGATCGGAAGCCGGAGGTATATTTGACATCATGACGAGAGACACTATCAGGGCTGGAGATCTGATTTAACCAGATGACGGTTAATCAGATTAACTAGAAGGCGGGCAGGAGCGTTTATCTGGAGAGAAGAGAATAGAAGCTTGAGAGGTAAACGCATTAGGAGCGACATGGCGCGCGCAGTCGGTCCTGGGTCGGTGTTGATGGTGCTGCTGTGGTTTGCGCTTCATCACTCCAGCGCCTCACAGTTCCCCACTTCACTCATGTAAGTATTGGAAATGCGCCGCGTGTAGCCATTCCCTCTCACAAAAGTGACTCTGCTTAGTCAAACTCGTTTGCTTTGAGCTGCAATAAAAATGCCAGCTCAGAATGCTTCATGAACTTTGCTTCCATTTTTTTGCTTAACGTCACATCAGCATCAACTACTATTCGTGAAAGGTACAAGGTTGTGTTCAACTCCAGACGCACCAAGGCAGTGTGGCCAATGTGTACAGTGTGGATAATTTATGCACTATTCATGTATTTGGTCACGCGGGAACCAAGGCGGCACGCAAACTCCGTAGAGTCACCGGTCGGGATCGAACCAGGGATTTCTGGGGCTGTGCGGCGACCGCTCTGATCTCAGCATGGTAGCTACTGAAGGATAATGCTTAGCGACATGCAATGTAAAACAACTAAAAAGTGCACTTTGTCACTCTGAATGAGATCTACATTTACATTACACTCAAAATGGTGACATCTGACAGTACAACCTCCAGTACCTCAATAAATAAAGATGGCTCGTACTATAACAGCCAATCCCTTACTACTAATAAGCATTAAAATGTAATACATTATGCAGTAAAGTAAATAAAGTAATTTTACACGAAGATCAGAATTTACTACTGCTCTCACTGATGCACCAGTCACTACTACAATAGTATAAATCATTTGTCACAATTCAAATTAAGCTAATACTATTACTTCTACTGCAATAACTAAACACTCGTTATAATACACAGAATTATGATATTTAATCAATAATAGTTAAATTTTTTTTAATTAAATTATTTATTAATGTGTGCAATTATTAGTGCCCTAATCCCCCTACATGATAATTCCCTAGTTTGATTCCTAGTACACTGTGTCGAGTTTACATGTTGGGTGGGTCAGTGTGGGATCTCTCCAGTTAGTTCAGGTGGAGTCTCGACTGTTTCCTAGAGTGAGTGCATGAATGTACTTTGTGAAGGATCGACATCCCCTGCAACAGTGAACTATATTAAATAGTAGATATGAAAATAAGAATAGTATTTATTATTTACTTTAACGCAGAAATTTGTACTTCTGGTACAAATAACATACACAACAGAAGCAAGATCCTGGTCAGGGCTGCAGGCAAGGTTCTGGAGGTGAACCTGCAATTCACAAGGTGGAGGCAGCATATTATTCATTGCCAGGGCATCAGTCCATTGTATGGTTCCATGTACCAAAGGCCATCCTGAATTCAAATTTAGGCTGCACAACGAACTAATAATTAATCACCAACATAATTGCTATAGCACCTTGCTACAAATTAGTCAGTTCAAAGTGGTGCTGTTACTATTAGTATTACTACTGCTTACATTGATGGTATAACTAATATGGTTGCACAGGGGAATCAGTGTTAATTGCTATATTTGCTGTAAAATATTACAATGCGCCTGTCATTACATCAGTAGACAATACTACTACTACTACTACTACTACAACTAGTAATACAATTAATTAATTAATTAATCAGCATGAGACATTTGTATAGAATGAAAATGATACATATTATAGACAGAGGTATGTGTTGGGGGAGGGGGTGTCTGGAGCCTACATCAGAATTTACTGACTGCAAGGGTCATGCAACCACTTCACCTGAGCTTCATGCGATCCCAGCACAGGGATCAAACCCAGTTTGTCACAGGCAAAATGAATATGCTGTTGCTTGGTGTGGCTATCTCTTACCTCTGAACAGTTTACACAGCATTTAGCAAATGCTCATATCCAGAGCAACTTTCAACTGATACACTTGCAATCCTGAAAATGCAATTGTGGGCTAAGTGACAGCTGGCCAGAGATGGGATTTGAGTCAGACTTCCTGGTCCATAGTGCTTCTGGACCTTAATGTCCCATAATGATTACAGAATAAAAAGGCACATATGAGATACATATGTTATACTAAACTGAATTTGTGAATGGAGCAACAATACAATCAATTTATTGAATAAAGGAAAAAAAAATTTTATTTACTTTATGCATGGCTTGCCATTGCTCAGCATGTTCCCCTGATTGAAGTGCAGTGTTAGTTGCCTGTTGCAGGTGTTGATGTTACTGCAGACTAACTAATGATCCTTTAAGAAGGTACGATGAGAGGAACTACCCAGGGAATATCTAGTTTGAGGAAGTAATTAGTTCCCAGATGAACTGCCAGGGAACCCAGGCAGGCTGTCAACACAGCCCACCTGGAAAAGACAGACAGCTTTTGGGGCAAGAATTGACTGAAGGAAAGTCAGTGAAATATGTGGAGATGTGTTTAAACAGTAGCTAGCATTTTCTGATTGATCGGTAAGGATATCTCTTTGGACAGATGTGGGTGAAGGCTGTCATTCTGCTGATGCTGATTCCAAAAGGCATTGGAAGTGTGCTTTGTTGGTCGTTTGTTTATCCTGATGTAACGTTTTAGATCAATCACCAGGAATATTCAAGTTCCTTTCCTTTAAACCTGAATTAGAAGCAGCAGCATTACATTGCCTTTCCTGTCTTTTAACTATATTCTTAAAGGGCTTGAACCAATTGCCTTCCATACTAGGTTGAGCTGTAATCCACAGACTGTAAATGGATTAGCTAGTTTATTATAGAGGAGCACAGGGAGAGATAGAATTCTGCTGAATTGACCTTAATGGGCGAGTGAAACCTTGGGCTCACTGGATTAAAGACATTGCAGTAAATACCATTATTTAATCATTTGTTTACACCCCCTCCCCATTTAAGCAGATACTCTCACAAAGTATGATGTTTTAGACTGATTAGTGGCATGCTGACTTCAAAGCAAGAGATACAACAGATATTGGAGACTACTGTAATTTCATTAGGGTCAAACAGTAAGAAAACGAGTAGTGAGAGTAGCAGTAAGGTTTTAGTGGTGCAGTATAGCTTGTGATGTTCACTGTTCACCCATTGCTGTCAGACTATTTTCAGACTTACCATGCAGGTCCTGCCAATTTGTCTTGCAATGCCTGCCACATGAATCAAGCATTTGGGACATTAGAGACCAATTTAAAAAGAACAAAAGAAAAAAGAACAAAGCAGCCTTGCATCAGCTTTTATTTTTGGTTGTCTTCGAAAGTCCTATACATCACACCTTATCTTCTATTGTTTTTTTTATCACCTCAGCATCTATAGCTATTCAATACTAATCCAATATATTTATGTTTGGGAATTTATTATAAACCAGTTAACCTACTGCGTGTCTTTGGAACGTGGCAATAAAATGGAATAACCACACAACCCAAGCAGACACGGAGGATGTGCAAACTCTGCACAGGCAGTGTCCAGGGTTGGCACTGAACCAGGAATCTCTCGAGCTGGGAGATGACAGTACTAACTGCTTGCAGACCATTCAGCTTTCATTCACATATAAAGGTAAATATATCGCTCTTAGCAGGCATTTTTCCATAGGGAATTGAGACAAAAGTAATTAGAAGATTGTGCCATTTTGTTTCACCAAGACAATACATGCAATTTAACTTTAAACTGGTTTATCTAACTGTTTAAACTGTTATCTCTAACATTTATTGTAACACTACAGTTTTGAATAATGATAGGAAACCTCACTAACCAAGAGTAAACAAAAGCTCAAAAACAAGCTTTATTTTTAAACTCAGAAAGTACTTTTCATGAGGAAACGCATTTGGCACAGTGCACAACATTTAGCTGTCGATTATTCTGTCCTCTACCCATCCTGCAATGCAAATTGGTATAACATGGGAAAACAGAACTTTCCATGTTTCTTTATTAGGGTACACATGAATTCTCCATTGCTTTGAAATTAGAAACAGATGGTTACAGGGCCACAACATTTCACAATTGACAGTCACCGTTTTGCACTGAACATCTATACGCGATGTATACATTATCATTATTTATGATATAAGCCAAAAAAAGAAAACTATGCTAGATGCTAGAATAAGTTTGTGACCTTGTATTACCTGGCATGCTACATGTTTTATTCTGCATATAAATAGGCTGTTCATGCCTATTAAACATGGACTATATAACACTGCATGTGAACTGTTGAACCTACTTAAGAACAACCAATCACCTTTTGTGCCATCTGTCAAAATGGTATCAGCTTTATTACAGAGATGAGGTAAGTTTTTTTTTTTTTTTTTTTCCTTATAAATGGGCACATGGATATGGCTACTTAAAAGTTAAAAAAATTAAGTATTGCAGCTCCTTTAACCCTGCACCTTTACATGATCTTTACAAGACAACTACTGCAAGGGCAGTAGCAACAGCATTTAACTTAATTCAGCCCCCCCATCCAGACCGCCTTACAGTTTATAACATCTTAAGGTGCAATCCAAGCAGTTGAAAGAAGATTAAAATTCCAAAGTGTGTCATCTTGGTAACCTCAGAACTTTAACCTACCTGTAATTGTTCAGTATAGAACTGGGCAACATAGCAGAGATTGAAGAACCGTCACACTAAACACCATTTACTTGTACTGAAAATGCTGACATTGAATCCCAAGGTGTTTTGGGATGTTACCCTGAAAGACATACAAGTAATGATAGCTAGAATGAGTAGCTTCTTATGTCCCAAACATCAGACCAAATGACTAAACTTTTGAGGACATTTTAAGCCAATTAAAAAAAGATTTTAAAGAGAACACAAGCAAACAAGACAACACAGTGCACTTCATTTAAAATGTCATTAAAAAACCTCTACAAGTCTGTTTTCTTTATTCCAGTACCTAAACCTCCAAGTCGCTGTCCACAATTTCATCCCTTTGTAGAGTTTTACTTTTATATTGGCTGCTTCAGCTGTAAACTAGAATGCTCTTGTTGCACTTTACAGCTTTATGCACCAATTCCTTCTGGTTATCTTAAATATATTTAACCTGGGCATGGATTACATCAGATATTTGTAAGAAAGACTAGATGCATGTGTTATGTTTAGGGTAAGAGTGAAGTAAAACGCCAGATTTTGTTAATCTAAAAGGTACAAACACCAGTGTGAACTGTGATTAATGAGATTGTTTAAAATCATACACAGTTTAATAGGTTATTAGCTTGGCTTATGTTTAAAAAAAAGTTGCAGCATTGACGTAGATAAGACCGTTAGAGACTGCAGTTAAAGCACCCCCACCAGAAAAAGTAAACTATACCATGGATTAGCACATGGCTCTATGAATATATGAATATTTCAGGAGTTTACAAGATGCAGATTAGTGTTTAGAAAGTTATTTTAATTAATCATTAGAAAATTACTAATAGTGTGTGCTTCAATTTTGTTTTATAATGTGAATTATTATTATTATTTGTTTACTAATTTAAATTTTATTAATAGTTTGTTATTTATTTTAAACTAATTTTCCTATAATTTAATATACATCTAGTATTTGTTTAACATCTAGGCCACCCATGGAGGATGGTTTCCCTGTTGAGTTTTGGTTCCTCCCAAGGTTTCTTCCTACCATTTTTGGGACTTTTTCCTTTCCACTGTCGCCCTGGGCTTGCTCAACTTGGGATTGACCTTTTAGATAATTGTATTACTGTAAAGCTGCTTTGAGACGATGTTGCATCGTAAAAAGCGCTGTATAAATCAAATTGAATTAAATTATTTCGATTTACATGAAATGGAAAAGTGAATAGAAAAAATTAAATCCTCAGACTTTCGACAATCTGCATGCATGTTATGCCACTCCCTAGCATATGATATGAAGCAACATTAGCTCAATGTGCTTACACAATATGATTACATTATAGATTGCTCATATTACATGGCCTTACTATATACTGGATGTTTGTCTATGGTAGAATGAGTTATCATAAAACTTTTTATTGCAAATAAATCACATGATATGGTCCATGGGATTTTCCACATAATGAAAACCATTCACACCATTTGAGTGCATTTGTAATATCCTGAGCAGTCATAAAAGTAAACCACTAAAACAGACCATGTCTGGCAAAGCCATAAGTTGCCCAGTTTAAATTAACATTTAAAATAATCAGAAATTTCATTTTGAGGCAATAATGTTAATGCTATTTTGGTAAATGTGTTATTTGTTCTGCTGTGCAGAGTGAGGTTAGGGCAGCACAGAACAATCAAATGCGCTCGATTGGGGAGGCTGTACTTTAGAAATTTTAGTGCTTTGATTTGATGAAAAGCCAACACTGCCAATACATTAAGATAGTGAATGTGTGCACGCACACGCTATAGAGTCACCACTGTTCACCATGGTTAGATCTAGGGATTTCACCAGAAGAGAAACCGTCCGATTAAGGCTTCAGAACTTTTGTTCTGCAAATGTAAAGATACTGTTTGTTAGTCATCAAATTTGCATGGACATTTTCAAGGATGATGGTCACACAACATGATCAGAATACAGCATTATGGAAGTTACATGACAGGATGAAAGATTTTCCATTGTGTGCTGTGAGCCTACAGTGCAAACTAAATCGTAACTGCAATTTCATGACAAGACAAAAGCAAACCAATCCCCACTCTCACTCTGCTCTTAAAATAGCCTACATTTGTCAACCCTTTGACATATTTGCAGGTAGCTTGATGATAGCTGGTACCTTTAGATAACGGAGCTGGCAATGTTGTGACTCAGGTTGCTGATCGAGCATTTACATTAAAAATAAATCATTAGGGCTAGGATTAGGATGTGAAATAAAATGTGAGAAATATTTCTAGTTACATACTGAACCTATGCCAGAAATAATTAGGGCAGGTAATTAAAAACAGACCCAACCCAGCAATAGCAGGTTTTTTCCATTGTTTGGTTTGTACAATATGATACTGCATCAACTGAAAATCATTCTGAATAAGGGTGCATGCTAAATGTAAATGGACCCGCTCACTAGTCCAGCATGACTAATGTTTTCCCCTGACTAAAAATGTCTTTTTAGCAAGCAAGTATTTTTGATGGACAGGATATTGATCTCTAGTACATAGTGTTGGTGCAATACCTGGCAGTAGAATTGGTGCAAACTGGCAGCAAACTCCCCAACTACTTTCATAGGGCTTAGCTCCCATCTAGTAGAAAGTCTGATCAAAAAAGTAGCTTTTAAATAAGGCACCACAAATTAAAAAAAGCAGGCATAATTATATAGTGTGTAGTTAAACCTTGTTGTAGGGGCAAAAAAAACCCAAAAAGAACAACGTCCTAGTAACTCAATGGTTTTGGATTTAGTTTTTGGTGTTCACAAACTTTGTGCTTACTTTAAGTGCATCTGTATGTAGATTATATGCTATATTTACACCAAAGCATAAAAAATATCAGAAAGTATATTTTTATTTATGCAGTACTTTAGTAACGTTTATACTTTAGTATGATTACTCCCCATGTAGAGTAAATTCACTGAAAGTGCCACTATGCATGTTAAGACACTACAATATGTCCATTCAAGTCTGCTTATGGATTATGTAAATTTGTAGTTTTGCAAAATACATATGGGGATTGTCAGCATATGGAGAACAAATATTTGTAAACCACTTTAAAACGACCAAATATCTAGCTGACAAGGTCTACTCTAAACTGGTATTAAGAGTTGAATCCCTTGGTGAGCAGGGTTCAATCAATCTTAAGTTTAGATTAATTTAAATAGTAGGCAACCATAAAATAGCAAGCTAAAGCTTAATTGTCCAAGCAATAAAAGTGAGTAAAACAAAAAAAATGCACTTGAGACTTGTACCACCTGTATCGCTTATTGTTGCAGTGAACAGTTAGGCCTTGATCCATAGTTCTCTTGTACACAAAGTTGAACCACAGTATTTGGTTAACAAAAAATAGAGAGTACTTTATTTTGAATCATACTTATCTGCTCTTCGGCACCATTACCACTGAGTGAAACATTGATTTCGCAGTTTAAGATTTGGCCCATTTGCCAAATTTATGCAACTGCATGTTAAAACTGTAGCTACTTTAGGGGAATATAATATATTATTTATATTATTTATAATTATAGCATTAACCTTAGAAAATATAACTGACTACAATGTACATATTTACTAACAGTTATCTATTCATCTTTACTTGCATATTGTTCAAGTGATGCAGTTCTGTTTAAGAATCTAAATTATACAGTAGTACAATAGATTTTAATGATCTGGTCTGGTCCTGTAGCAGTTGCACATGGCCACTTTATGGTACTACATTTAAACTGGTTTCTTATAGAAACTTGAGGGCCTATAGAGTAAGGAGATAAGTCTTAAACAGGATTTTAGTAATTTTACTAATAGCTTAAGAAAGTTTGCTTGAAGGAACTTAAAATAAGCATTGCATTAATGTAAAACAACAACATGGCAATCAAAGATGAGCAATTTTGTTATTAAAACTGAACTTTCAAATAAAACAGCAGCAAAGTAGTTTTTTACATTTAAACAGTTTTATATTACTTCTGGCAGAAAACTTAATATAAGCAGCAGAAAACAAAACAACTATGAATTACTTCATTTTATCGTAACAAGCACTTAAAAAAGCATTTGTATATTACCCTACCTGATCCAAATACATCTTCCACATGCTTTGGTATTGCAGCAAAAGGCCTGCAAACTGCTGGCTCATGGGATATATACCCTTCAATTCCCGCCAAATTTGGAAGGGTTCATTTAAAAAAAAAAAAGGATAAGAAGTCTTTGTCATTTAATTAAAATATATCTGTGTTACACTTGTGTAAAATTTGTGTAATTTATTGGTAACCCACAGAACACTCGAATGCTCTGAAGTGTTCATTCAGAAGTTTAAATGATGGAATTTAATTTAAAATTAATAATAACAGAGCTACAATGGTACAGTCCAGCAGCTGCTACCTATTTAATGAGCCAACATGCTGTATTTCAGGTTTGGTTGGTGGACTGCGTGGACCTTAATGCAGGTGGTGTTACTCAGTATACGCTAGGTTAGGGTTGCTTTCCCTACCTTTGTTGTTTTGGTGTTTTGGTTTTCTGCCACTTTTTCCTCATGTTGTAAGAAAAACAGCAATGTGTTTTTAACTTTGCGTTGTTTATTCCAATAAAAATAACCAGATCCTTGTATAGCAGTGTAAGTATTTATATGGAGTGCTTGACTTCGAAATGTGACTGGCATTATTTGTTTAAAATAAACTAAGGGGGATTACTTTAATTTCCCCCCTACGCTTCAAATAAAAAGTACTTTAATATACACTCTAAATTGATCCTGTATGAATCTCTGACTAGTATCAATGTAATCTTAGTCCTGTGGTGAAAGCCATTGCTAGTGAGGCCCGTTCCTGCCACTTTAAAAGCCCTTAAGCCATGTGGTTTTGAGTGCCATATCTGAACAGTGGTGCTTTGTGATTAGAAACTGTCTTTGGCTATGTTTACATAGTCTAATAATTTATATTATCAGCTTATTCAGAATATCATTCATACATGGCTCACAAAATCACTAATGTATGAGCAGTGTATATACCCTTTAAGAAAGCTGATCTGAGGTAATAATTTGAGTAATTAGACGACTGTTAGCCATGTTGTCATCTGTTGCCGATTACCGGTCCAGTGGTTGAGTTTATTGTGTCACTGTGTTTATGCAATTGCATTTTTTTTTTACAAACACAAGTGCCCTAGCTCATTCATGTAGATTGGCATGACTATGTGTTAAATATTTGGAATTCCACGCATTTGCTTTATTTTAGATTGGATTGCGTTTAGTGTACATGCAAACGGTTAGCACATATTTAGATTTCCTGTTAGCTGCTGCATGCTTGTAAATGAGGAAAATATCTGGATGGTAGTGTTAATCATAAACTAAAACTGATGTGCTTATTTGCCATTCAATGACATTTAAGTTTCGCAAGACCTGGAGTGACCTCTATGCTACCAGCTAGTCTGGGGGACCTCAACAATGTGGCTGCCAGCATACAAAATTGCAGTTTTTTGTTTTTCACTGTTCTGCATGTGCTTAAATCATTTAATCTTTTTGTCTACAGGGTAAAGGAGTGGGTAGATCAGATGCAACAGGAACTGGTTGCCCTGGTGGACACGGCCAGTGCAGGAAAGAACCTAATGAAGGTTAGGGAAAAAAAATACTGCTACTTGAACATTCACTTCATGTAAGGATGTGGCTTGTGGTTTAGATCAAGCAACTCATGTCTAAAAGCTGTTTTAACCGCACTTATTTAACCATCAACACGGTTACTTGCTAAAAGTGTACAAAATAAATGTGTAATCTATTTTCTTACAAATTTTGCCTCATGCAAAAACACCCTAAAATTACTACAATTACTACTGTCTTAATCAGTTGAAATATAATGCAGTGTGCTCGTTTAAGTTTTTATGACTCATGTATCTACTGTATGTGTATTACTTGTCACTTCAGATCTTCATGGATTATCAGAATTACTACACTGTGGAACCAAACAACGCAGCAAAACTGGTGGAAAATGCAGCACGGAATATTGAGAAATTTCTGAAGAAACGAGCTAAGGCTCTAGAGGTAGTTAAAGAAAGCACCACTGTGTATATTTATTTTACTAATTGTTATAATTCAGTGGCGTATGTGCAAATTTGAGCATAAAGCATGCATTAATTTAGCTGAATGTGAAGTGACAAATATGCTGTATAATATATATATGTATATGTATATATTGCATGCCATATGTTTAATCTAGTGGTACAATACCAAATTACAGTCTACAACTGCAAGCAGATTTAACATACAATACTCCAAATAATATTAATTGCAAGTAGGTATGTGGATCTCACACAACGCAAGGTGAAATCCTATTCTGTTTTGTTTTCCCCTCATAGGCACATTGATTAGAATGTTTTCCCCCATGATTATAATCTCCAGGTTAGGTTCATGGGGGTATGTCACCTCTCCTGGAGAACACAGAGCAAAGGTGTACTGTGTGCTTTGGACACGACATGTCAGGCTGACACGTTGCTGTTGCAATAATAATGTGTATATATGATGCCTGATCTGGCAGAAAGGCACCACTGGGAATAGAACTAGATACACCACAGTAGCAGCTGCCTATTTGTTTAAACACTTCTCCACCTGAGTGCCACAGTTTACTGGAACTATAAAGTACAGTGTATATATGCTGGATGCCATCATTTCTATTGTCAAGACCAAGGTTTGTTGTAAAGAGATTATATTCAGCCTTTTATGTTCCATACAGCATTTCCCTTAGTTTGTACTTGAGTTAACTTAATGATCCTTGAAGTTGATTGATAAGCCTTGCAGGCCTCGGCATGAAGCCCACAGAGGAGAGAAACTTTAACCTTCTGTCTGTGTGCAGTCAGTAAGAGAAATATTGAGGATTACTGACTTCCTGCTGGACACTGTTATTCCTGTTTTGCCTACTAGGATAGTAGTTTGCGTTGTAAATCCAATATCATGCAAGCCTTGTGCCTTGTCGGTTATTAGGTGATTTAATGTACAGTAATGACCCACTAAAAGCATTGTAAATGTTGGACAGGATAAAAGCAAATAAGAACCATTGTATCATTGTGCACAACATCCACTGTGGGTGTATCATTACACTGTGTTACAGACCCATGGGGCATGCTATTATATTCTAGAGATTTGTGCAGTTATTACAGGACTGGATATTAAAGGAGCCATGTTGGAAATTCTCAGCTGTTGAAATTAGTACAGAGCTGAATACTGCTCTATAGAGGTGACAGGCCAGGCCTCACTGCTCTGGTCACAGGTGTTCTTGTGAGCATGCCAGATGGCACTGGGTGTGCAGAGCTCAAATATGAATTGATTTCTGCCTTTGAGCCTGTGGCTGTCTGTGGCCACTGCAGATGTGCTGGGTGTCCCTCCAATGTCTGCCTACTGACCTGGAAGTCTGGCCCAGAAGTGTGTGTATGCATGTATTAGTGCTGAGTGACACATTGGCATATACTAAGGTCACTAGAAAGTCATAAATCTGGGTCAGAAAGTGTTTTATTCATATAATTGTGTTTGTGTGGATGCAGGTTAAAAATAGTGTAGCTATCATGGATGGTTCTGTGGGACCAACTGTTTGTCCAATAAATGTTACCATCCACTTTTGGAGTTTAAAGTAAATGGTTTTCCCACAGTTGGCCCATGAACAATCATAACCCTGGGATCCACCTGTGTGAAGTTTCCCTTTCCTCCCTATGTCCACATGGATTGACTCCAGGTACACCTGTTTGGTGTTTCTAAATTGCCCTTAGTCAAATCTGACTTCACCTTGGTGTGTGTGAGTGTGTGTATTTGTGTATTTGTGTGAGTGAGTGAGTGAGTGAGTGAGTGAGTGAGTGAGTGAGTGAGTGAGTGAGTGAGTGAGTGAGTGAGTGAGT